>JAJPUD010000815.1:97789-148516 GCA_023553655.1 Myrmecobius fasciatus
TCAAAATAGACCATAATTTTTCTGGTGCTGTTTTCTAGACTTTATTATGCAATGCTTCCCAAATTAGCCAGCCTTATTCTGTACACTGGAAACATCATTTTTGGTGTGGGAGAATTCAAAGTGCTATTTTTCCTGCATCATGTTTTTCTGTATACCCAGAATTTAACAAAAATTTCAACCCAGCAGATATTTATTAATAAATGCCTGTTATGCTATCAGTAAGTGACTACTTTGTGAAAGGTCCTGCTGGGTTACTGTCTAGGGATTTTGAGATTTCAAGATGACAGTCCTTACCCTCAAGAATCTTACTTTCATTAAGGTGGGAGGGATGGGACATTTATACATATAAATATAATATAAAATAGATGAGCATGAGGGCAAAGGAGAGAGTCAAAATGCTCTAGGAATTTTTGAATAAGAAAGTTTTTTGAAGCAAGAAATTTTATCCTTTCTAATTATTATATCTAATTATTAGATATATATTTACTGGAATATATTTATATATATATATTTATATATAATTATTATATCTAATTATTAGATATATATTTACTGATATTTTTGTAAATGATGCAAATTTTATCAAATTTAATCTATTCTATTTATTTGGATGGAAAAAAAACTCTTCGTTCTGCTTTGAAATGGGAGTAGGGAGTTTGGAGTCATCTCAGTACTGATGTGTTATAACTCTACAACTTTCATTTTTAAAGGTTTGAGATTTTCACCTCTGTTCACACAGCAATTCCAACTCACCAAAGTTATGTAGGAATTAATAGCAAAGTTAATTGTAATTTAGTGCCCTCACTGTGCTGGGAATTATGGTCCCCTCTTCTTTCTCTGGACTGGCTTGGCCACTCTAACCTACTCTTATACCAGAAGACTTGGGTTTCACAGAAAAGGATCACCACCATGTGGCTATTGTTCAAATTCATTCAGGGTCCTAGGAATAATTATATTTTTGGTGGGATATACTATTTTTTTATTAAAGCTTTTTATTTTCAAAACATATGTATGGATAATTTTTCAGTATTAACCCTTGAAAAACCTTGTGTTCCAATTTCCCCCCTCTTTCCTCCCCTCCCTTCCCTAAGTGGCAAGTATTCCAATATATGTTAAACATGGTAAAATATGTGTTAAATCCAATATATGCATACATATTTATACAATTATCTTGCTGCATAAGAAAAATCAAATTAAAAAGGAAAAAATGAGAAAGAAAGCAAAATACAAGCAAACAACAACAAAAAGAATGAAAATGCTATGTTGTGACCCACACTCAATTCCCACAGTCCTCTCCCTAAGTGTAGATGGCTCTCCTCATCACAAGATCATTGGAACTGTTGCTAGGTGGTGCAGTGATTAGAGCACTAGCTTTGAAGTCAGGATGACTTGAGCTCAAATCTGGTCTCAGACAATTAACACTTACTAGCTGTGTGACCCTGGGCAAGTCACTTAATCCCAATTGCCTCAGGAAAAACAAAAACAAAAAACCCAAGATCATTGGAACAGGTCTGAATCATCTCATTGTTGAAGAGAGCCATGTCCTTCAGAATTGATCATCATATAGTCTTATTGTTGCCATGTACAATGATCTCCTGGTTCTGCTCATTTTATTTAGCATCAGTTCCTGTAATTCTCTCCAGGCACCTCTAAAATCATCCTCTTGATTGTTTCTTATAGAACAATAATATTACATAACATTCATATACCATAGTTTATTCAGCCATTCTCCAACTGATGGGCATCCATTTAGTTTCTAATTTCTTGCCACTACAAAAAGGTCTGCTACAAACATTTTTGCACATGTGGGTCCCTTTTGGTGGGATATACTCCTGTTACTCACCACTATCATTTATGAGCCCACACTAATGTTTCTTATTTATACAAAATTATTCACCATGGTACATTAACTAGGAGCTATAAAACATTTAATAAATTGTAAGGCAAAAACAGTAATAATAAAAATATTGGTTACTCAATATAAAGGAAATAATAATATTGTAGTCCACACCTAAACTTCTACCATACTTTCACCATTACATATGGGGGCAAATGGCATACACTTGAAGAAATCTAGGAGAGAGGAATATAAGCAAGGAAAACCTTATGGGCTTGGCTAGGTATCTTACAACTCTTGACTTCAGGCCCATTCCCCTTCCTCAAATCTCTTCCTGCAACAAGATCACTATTCTGAAGCTACTCCACCATTAAATTTTGAACCGATGAAGTAGTGACATGATCTTTTAATTCTTAATTATGTTTTTAAAAAAGTCTCTGAGAAAGTATCATTATTACATAGTTGTGATGAATTCTTTTAAGTTTGACAGCTGCAAAGTTCATCAGGTTGGCATTCTGGGCAAGGCAGACAAGTTCTTTAGTCATCAGGATTTTTTTATTTAATTTTTTCCATCTAATCATCTTTTAGCATCTTTATACCAGTCCTACTTTATGCTAAAGTAGAACTCACATCAAAACTCCTTAGTTTGACTCTCTGGGCAATATAAATGGTCCCAATCAATTTTCATGTTCAACCTTATGCTTACAATGAAGAGTTACAGAGTCTAACATTTTCCCTCTCTAATAAGAGGGCAATTTAAAGAACTACCAGAAACCTCAGAGAGATCTCAAATTGTAGATGGTGTTGAAGGATAATAGCTCAATTGCAGTAGAATTCAACTTTATTTCACTTAGTAGGCTTCTAATTTATTTCCTCAGACAATCAACAAAGCAGTGCTCTTCAAATTAGCAATCTTCAAGTAATCTAAAGCTTTCTGTCAGTTGATGCTTCTGTTGGCATCTTCTCAACTCATCTCCTGCTGAATTCTTTACTAAATTGACTGCCTTGATCAAAGTCTCCTGGGGGTCAGTAATTTATTCCTCCTTTAGGAGATAAACACACAAAATCCATTTTTTGGCCAGTTATGAAGTGAACAGTCCTTATTTAATCTTCCTACAGTCTTCCAACAATCATTTAACATACTACTTTGTGAGTTTTAAATTCACAGACTTCAGAAAACCCCACCAAAAAACCTTCAAACCAAACCAAAAAACCCCTCAGTCATCCATAAATGAATGAGCTGAAATCACATTATACTTCACCCTCAGTCTTTTTTTGTCTGCTCTCAAACAAATCCTCCCAGGCCATTCATTTGAGAGACAGTTCTCAATTTGGTTCTCTTAAATCTGTGTGACTTTTTACATTTCGACAGAAAAATTGTTTCTTCACATATGGATTTTTATCAGTTTTCTATGTACAAAAGTTCTTTTCCTAGCCCTTTTCAGCACCCAAACTTTTCACATACAAAAATCATAATACCCTACTTTAGTAATTCCTTTCCTTTCTGAAAAAGAATTACTCAAAAGGAGACTTCAAGTCTTGCTTTCTTTTTGGGTTTGGGACTTAAGTACTTTTAGTGCCAGAAGAATCGCCAGGCTGGTTCTGTGGCCCTCTCTCACTTAACTGCCATCTGTCCATAGGAGTGAAAGTATATTAGAGAAGTCAATAGTTCTGCACCCCTAAATAGATTAGGAGAGGTAAAAGGAAAGCAAAACACAATGGGAGGCAGCTTGAATTGGGTGTAGGAGGAGTAGATATAAGGATAGAAAAGTGCTTATTGCCTAGTTTTCCTGTATTCTTATCCCAGTCAGTGGCAAGTACCAGCTGCTCATTCTATTGTTACTGTTTAGAAGTCAAAAGACAATATAGGTGGGCAAATGATAGTGGGAAGGATATTTTTTGGTTTTTCTTCTGAGAACGGGTGGGTGGGTTGTTAGGGTCCAATATGGATATTTTAGTTAACCAAAAATATCTAATTATTCTAAAAATTCTATATGCTAACAAAGTGACAAAGAATACCATTTAACCTTTTGTGAAACATTAGGTTGGAGTAATTTCTCTTATTGGGCTCAAGAATCTATTATGAATAATGTTCAGTGTTGAGTGAGCCAGTAGAGAGGGGAGAAGGTTGAAAATATGTATGTTAATCTACAAAACCTTATTAAGTGTCAACTATATGTCAGGCACTGCATTCTAGGGAAGGGGGATACAAAGACCAAAAAAAAAAAAAAAGGACAATCCCAGATCTTTAAAAAGTAACAAATGAGAATTAGGAAAAATGCTTTGTTCATCTTGTACTCTCTCCTTCCTCTTTTGCTTTTCATCCCTTTTTCTTTTTCACTCCTTCCCTCTTACTTGCTTTGTCTTCATCTAAATGAAAGATTCTTTTTTTCTGAATTTTTGTGTTTTTTTAATTAAAGATTTTTATTTTTCAAGACATATATGTGGATAATTTTTCAACAATGACCCTTGCAAAACTTTGTGTTCCAAATTTTCCCCCCTTCCCCCACCCTCTCCCCTAGATGGCAAGTAGTCCAATATATGTTAAATCCTATATACAATTATCATGTTGCCCAAGAAAAATCCAATCAAAAAAGGAAAAAGAGAAAGAAAGCAAAATGCAAGCAAACAATAAAAAGAGAGAAAATATTATGAGCCACACTCAGTTCCCACAGGCCTCTCCCTGGGTGTATATGGTTTTCTTCATCACTGAACAATTGGAACTGGTTTGAATCACTTCATTATTGAAGAGAGCCATGCCCATCAGAATTGATCATCACATAGTCTTGTTGTTGCTGTGTATAATGATCTCCTGGTTCTGCTCATTTCACTCAGTATCAGTTCATGTAAGTTTCTCCAGGCCTCTCTGAAATCATCCTGCTGGTTGTTTCTTAATAATATTCCATGACATTCATATACCATAATTTATTCAGCCACTCTCCAATTGATGGCCATCCATTCAGTTTCCGGTTTCTTGCCACTACAAAAAAGGCTGCCACAAACATTTTTGCACATGTGGGTCCCTTTCCCTCCTTTAAGATCTCTTTGGGATATAAGCCCAATAGAAACACTGCTGGGTCAAAGGGTATGCACAGTTTGATAACTTTTTGAGTATAGTTCCAAGTTGCTCTCCAGAATGGTTGGATCCATTCACAGTTCCACCAACAATGTATCAGTGTCCCAGTTTTCCCACATCTCCAACATTCGTCATTATCTTTTCCTGTCATTTTAGCAAATCTGACAGGTGTGTAGTGGTATCTCAGAGCTGTTTTAATTTGCATTTCTCTGATCAATGGTGATTTGGAGCACCTTTTCATGTGACTAGAAATAGTTTCAATTTCTTCATCTGAAAATTGTCTTTGACTAAATGAAAGATTCTTAAACTGTGGTCTATGATCTTATTTGAAAAATGTTCTGATAACTTTATTTTGATATAATTGATTTTCTTTGTGAGCCTATCTATTTTCTGCATTCAAGCATGTGATTCCTTCACTAGACCATCAAAGGCAAGGACACACACTCTCACACACTCTCACACCCTCTCTCACACACACTCTCTCACTCTCACGCATCCACATGTACTCTCCCCCCTTTCATCTGTTGCCATGTAAGGATTTAGGCAGTCTTATACTTGGCTTTCTGGTGCTACTGACTTTCACTGTGATTATTTATCATATAGGGGACTGGAAATCTGGAGAGATTTTTGCTGAATGGTAATTTACAGCCCGTCACTAACTGAAGCTGTGAATTTAAAATGGACTGCTATTAAACCAGTAGGAAGGTGTTAATCCCAATATCAGTTTTTTGGTGCCGAGTTTCTAAGAGAAGTCTGGTTACTTTTTTTTTTTTTTTTTTTTACAAATACTGGGAAGGATGAAGAAGGAGAGGAAGAAAGAGACAGGAATTGGAGAGGAGAGAAGAGAGAATGTGTTTGTGAGAGACACATACCTAGAAATAAATCAAGTCTATTAGCTTCCTCTTCAAATTTACCAAATGCACATCCTTTCATTAGAGATAAAAACAAATAAAATTCCTCTTGTTTTTTTCCTAGATCTTGGTCAGTAAGCATTTATTAAATACCTACTATATGTCAAGCCCTGTGCTAAGCAGTAAGGATACAAAAAAGGGCAAAAAGTTGCTGTTCTCAAGGAACTCAAATCTAAAGCAGGTAGACAGCAAGCAAACTGATAGGAACAAACAACTGCATGCAGGATAATTAGAGAATAATTAATAGAGAAAGTATAGAGAATTAAGAGGAGTTGGAGGAGGCTTCCTGTAAAAGATGGGATTTTCCTTGGCATTTAGAGGAAGTCAGAGAAACCAGGAGGTAGAGATGAGGAGGGAGAGCATTCTAGACACAGAGGACAACCAGGAAAAAATGCCTGGAGCAGAGAAGCAGAATGTCTTACTGATGGAACAGCCTGGGGGCTAGGGTCATTAAATAAAGCCATATTTAGGTGTAAGAAGACTGGAAAGTTGGGGGTAGGACTTCACCATGTAGTAAAACAAGTTCTGTCTCTTTCCTTTAAAGAGACCATACTAAATCTTGAAAAACCCACAGAAAAAAATCTTTGGATATATATATATATATATATATATAATTTTAGATTATTTTTTAAGGATGAAAAGTTTTTTTTAATGATATGGGGAGGTTTTTACTAATTGACCAGAACTTCCTAGATAATACTTTATATTTTCTATTGATGATAGCAAAAATATCAATTTTTATTGTACTTTCAGCTTTTTTTTTCAACCACCCTGGAATATGTTTTATTTTTATCCTGCAAATGAATTTCTTCTGCTTCACATAGAAAACTTGTTGATTCTGAATTGTCAGTTAAGAAATAGAACTCGCCCTCCACCCACATATCCCCTTTCTTTCCAATTTGCAGGGAGAATCAAGGACAAATGTAATAGGGCTTGGATTATATTCAATCCTTTTGTGTATTCATTTTAAAATTTCTTGTAAGTTTTTAGTGCCACTTTGAGTAGACTTCATGATTTTTCCTTGTCGTAGTTGATTTAATTTCTAGTAATTTTTAATTCAGGCTTGCAAATTGCACAATGATTTAGAATCATCAACTTCTTAGGGGAAAACATAATGCACTGTGGTCCAGATTACATTTTTGTGGGAAGTCTGTCTAATATGATATATCTATATTTAACAGAGTTGTTTAGCTAGGCAGGGTCGGAGGTAGGCAGTACAAGGCTCTAATTAACCCCTGCTTCATGTTCTCTGGCCATCCTCCTCATCCCCCTCTCACTGAAGGGTAAGGTTTTTTTTTTTTTTTTTTTTTTTTTTTTTTTTTTTTTTTTTTTTTTTTGTGGGGAGGAGTAAGGGAAGGGAAGTCTGACTCTAAAGTGGGAAGAAAAGATAGAAGGCAAATTTCCTTTAAGACCAGGCTATAGGAGCTTAGAGCATTAAGCTGGAAGTTTATGAGCTGACCTAATGTAGATGTCTATTTATAGGATCTTTAGCCCTGACAGATAAGCTACGGTCTTATCTTCCCTGGAACAAGCCCTCCTTTCATATCACTTGCTGATTATTTCCAAGCCATGCCATGATGGGCATATAACCTGTCAGTCCTCCTCCTTGTTCATGAATCTTCTTTATGTGTTGTCTTTAGCCATGAGGATGTAAATTCCTTCAAGGGAAGGGATGTCTTTATTATTTGCATCCCCAGTGTTTGGGACATAAAACCTAAAAGTTTTAGCATTAATTATTCATTCTATCTGAGAAAGCATCTTCAAGAACTTGGGATATCCTGGATGTTGGGCTGATACTGTCTTTTCTCTCCTAGGATCACCATGACTAGAGAAGGAACCCACAGGGATTTGAATCAGTGCTAAGCACTGCATAGCATAGGAACCAAGAAATTTATCAAGGAGAGGATAACTTCTGTGCAAGAACTCCAACATTACTGGGAGGAGTTTTGAAAGTCAGGGGTTCCCCTTTTTATGGAGATTTGGATGAAAGTTTTGAATTGTGGATATATGGAGCCTTTTTCTGAAATTTTAGATTTGAGTTTCCACAATTAAATTTTTGGGAAATGGGGAATCTGATTCCAAGGTGGGAAGGAAAGGTAAAAGGCAAGTTCCTCTCAGTACCAGGCTATGAATGTTTGTTTAGTGAAATGAGAATATTAAGCTAGAAGTCTGTAAGCTGTTCTAGTGTAGACATCTCAGGGCTCTCTGAGGCTTTAAACTGGGACAGAAAATGAATAAAACATTATCAGACAAAGCAAAGTAGAAATGCAATGCTTGAAGATTGCATATTGACAGCTATTTAGGCAATTGTGTTCCCTCTAGATACCATTTTGTTCTCTCTTCTTTCATCAAAGAGTATTGTACTTGCTGGAGTTATTATTTTCCATCTATTAGATAGATATTCTAATTAGAGGCAAATTGCAACTAAATACATTTCTTTTACTTGATTTTTAAACCCCTTATATTTTCAGTAGATTTATCATTATACATAGAATATTGTGAGCCTGCCATAGAAGTATAATTTTTAAGCCCACCTCTCCCTAAATACATAAAGAGAAGTTTGTGAATTCGGCAGATCATCAGCGGTTATTTTCATGGTTCTATAGCGTATTGTTAGCTTCTGAGTATAGTATAGTAGAAATAGGAAAATGAATCTGGGAATATGTTGTTGTTCAATCATTTTCAGTCATGTATGACTCTTCATGACCTCATTTGGGGTTTTCTTGGCAGATACTTCTCCAGTTTATTTTACAGATGAGGAAACTGAGGTAAACAGGGTTAGGTGACTTGCTCAGGGTCACAGTGTCTGTGTCCAGATTTGAACTCAGGAAGAAGAGTTTTCCTGACTCCAAATCTGGCACTGTATCTACTGTGCTATCTTATCCCTCACTCCCCCAGTCTGGGAATATTTCCTATCAAAAGTCTTCAAGTTCATCTGCGTCAGTATTCATTCCCTGGACTAGAATAGATCATCACCTGTCCAGACCTTTGCCTTTATTTTTTCAAATTGATATCTTTAGCACTTAGCACAATGTCTGTCACATCACATTGCATGCACTTAATAAATGTTTATTGACTATTGACTTTGTAAATGATTTTATAAGAAGTGATTGTGACCAAATGAATATATATCAACTGGTGGCTAACTCCCTTGGGTTGAACCTCCTCAGACTTTGCTAGATTGTCTGATTAGTCAATGGCCGGTACTTAAAGTCTTCATTACTTGATGGGAACCATATTTAAAGTCTACTACTGCAGCCTATAGGAATATTGGATCACTTCCCTACAATGAGAAACCTGGGAAGAGGATATGAAAAGAAATTGGCAGGCATTTTTTTTTAACATACACAAAAGCATTTTACAAATTCCTCTTTATGGTAGAGAGGGAAATCCTCAAAATATATAAATATCTCTTCAAGGCAATATATTCCCCAAAGTCCAGAATGCATTAAATTATATTTTAAAAAGGAAGATTATTCGTTATTGTTTAGACCCTTCAGTGACCTCATTTGGGGTTTGCCATTTCTTTCTCCAGCTTATTTTACAGATGAGGAAACTGAGGACAAAAGAGTCAAGTGACTTGACCGGGTCATTCAGTCTGAGGCAATTTTTCCCCCTTCATATCTTGTGATTGAGTAGCATCTCTTGGTCTGGCAACAGTGGCATACTGCTTAAAATGTTCTTTGGTCCTATTGTAGACTACTTTCCATATGTACTCTACATGTTCATCCATGTGAAACAGCTGCTTGTGAAGAAGGAAGCTACTAATCCCAATTTCAATACAAAGAAGGCTGTGTGAATGAGGCTAAAGTGTCCAATTTCTTTTTCCAGGTCATGCATTAGACTGTTAGGCTTTTATTTTAATTTTAATGCTGCCAATTTTGCTTGAGGGTTGTAGTATTAAATTGGTATATTTCCACTGTGTGAACAGTTATATGCTATCAGGAAGGAACTGATTCAATAAAGTTGGATTTTTTTCTTTCTTTTTTTTGCATCATTTTTTCAGTATAAAACCTAAAGAAATATTAAATTAATCTATTATTGTCAAGAGAGTTCTAGACTGGTTTCTGACAATAAAATTTGGTGATATTAAAAGCCTGCTCATCTCTTGTTTATTACTGATGTTTACAGCCATTCTAGCCATGTAGATAGGATATAAATCTTCCTACCTGTAGCATTAGGAGTGGGACAGGAATGTAGAACAAATAATCATCTAAGAATCCAAGCTTTAAATTTTTATTAAACTTCCTATCATTAATCTTTTATTGACTGTTGTCACAGTGGAAAAACCATTGGGTTTGGAGTCAGGAAGACCTGAATTCAAATCTGGCCTCAGACACTTTTTAGTTGTACAACCTTGAGTGAATGATTGAACCTCTGTATCAGTTTCCTCAACTGTAAAGTGGGGGAAAATGGCATGTACTTCCCAAAGTGATTGTGAGGCTCAAATGAAATAATATTTGTAATCCACTTAGTGTAGTACCTGTTACACTGGAACTATATAAATGCTTATTGTTATCATCATCAACATCTTATTACTACAAACAATGTAATTTTTACCTTCAAGTATTTCCTGAAACTATGTAAATGCTTATTGTTATTATTATCATCATCATCTTATTACTACAATGTAATTTCACCTTCAAGTATTTCCATCAAACAAATGGAGACAATTTCTATCCTGCAAACTGAGCAGACATAAAATCATTGGGTCATAAACTTAGATCTTCTTTTCAAGCTGGACCTTACTGTTCATTTACTCAATTTTACAAATAAGGAAACTGAGGAACAGATCATTTAAAAGGTTTGCTCAAGATCACACATCCAATGAATGGTAGAGCTTGGATTTGACTCTAAGTACTTCAAATGGATGTTTGAGAAAGCACAAAAGAGTTTCATGTCAGTCTACTGGAATTCTTACCTAGAAATACTTTCATACAAAGACTATTTTTATCTTGAAACAAGTAGACAAACAAAACAAATTGAAGACTCCAAAGAGGCATGCTGTGCTTTGACTTTGTGTAAAAAGCTTATGTTTCCATTCTGAGTTCTGAAATGGGTTTGATCCTGGAGACTGTGACCCCGTCCCACAAAGAGCTATTACCTTTCTTTGACTTATTTGAATTGCCTACCTCTGCAGTTAATTTAGGAACATTTCTAAATATAGCTTATTTAGCTAGGTCTAGGTTTCCCCAAATGTCAGTAATGAGGTCCCAGTTACTACAAGGCACTTGAGGTAGCAATGCAAATGGATAAGGCAAACTTATCAAAAGAAATAGGGAGGATATGATTTAGAAGCTCTTAAGCATGCAGAAAAACACGAAAGCATTTTGATAGACTGAGTCCTCTGATGGCAATTAAACCTATTGTTGCTCTGAGGTTAACACTTTAATATTCTGGTAGATCTTGAACTTTCTTTTCCAGACTTGTAGCATCTTGTTTGGACCTTCCCTAGAAGGCAAATACTGTGGGATTGCTGAGAAAATTGTTGTACAATTGTGTCTGACTCTCTCTGACCCTATTTGGAGTTTTCTTAGCCGAGATACTGGAATGGCTTGTCATTTTCTTATCTAGCTCATTTGACAGATGAGGGAAACTGAGGTCAGCAAGGTTAGCTGAGTTTCCCATAGTCACATAGCTAGTAAGTATCTGAGGCTGGATTTGAACTCAGGAAGATGAGTTTTCTCAACTCTAGACCCAACAGTGTGCCACCCTTAGCTATCCTAGTCAAATGCTCTTCTTTAAAACACTGTACCTTTAATTTAACACCATTTGAAGTACTTTAAAGAGTTATCTGCATAAAGACTGACTGGGAATTCTCATCAGGAAGATGAGGTTGAGAGATGAGTTCTCATGGACAACTCAGAGAGGATGAAGAACATCTCCAGGACCCAGGTACTTGTGGATCCACTCAGCTTGTGTGGGGGGATGATTTTTAGCACTTGCTGTTGATCACTCTTTTGTATTGGCCCTATAAAAGCAAGCAGGAAAATAGATCTGCAAAGCTAAGAGTGAACCTGGAGCCTGCTTCCATACTCTGTCCCCAAAACTGGTTAAGAGGCTACATCATATACATGCTTGTTTTTGAATGACCTGAGAAATGGCAACAAGGTGCAGTGGCAGTTTCTCAAACAAGTGATTCCTGGTGAGAAAAGAATCACATCCTTTTATCTTCTGTAGAGAGAAGGGGGAGATTTCCTTGACAATTCTTTGAGTTCTTGGAGAATTTAGGGGTCCAGATTTCTAGAGAGGAGGAAAAGGAAAAGAATTCAATCAGTGCTAGACTCTTGGAATTGAAAGAATCCCAGAACATAGACTTCTAGAAAGAAGGGGGAGTTTTTGGAGAAAGCCAACCTCTTAGAGAGAAGATTGAATGTATGGTCTTGATGTTGGAATAGGAAGGTATTAAAGACATGGAGTTTGTCCTTTGTTACCTTAATTTCTGTGGAAGAGTTTGATGGAAAGGCAGTTGCTTCTTTCATCATTCCATATTTATTTTTCTTCCTTAGGGAATCAAAGCTCTTAAGGTAGAACTATAAAACTAGAAATATGTATAGGTTTCTGGGGCAAAAGTAGGACTCACTCAAGAATGGAGGAGGAGAGAGCTTCCTCATTAACTGTCCCAAATTCATTTCCTTTTAAGGGGACTTCAAGCCCTTAGACTAGTATAATAAGGCCTTGTAGGATGATTATCTAGGACTCACTGGAAAGGGAAGGGCAATTGCTATATAATCATTTGCTATATATTTCTAGGACAAAATCTGTACTCAATTTGTTATGTGCTGTTACTTAAAATGCTTGCATGAGAACTAGAGATACTTTAATTTACATCAATGCTGACTAAAACATTATCCATAGTTTGAGATTACTTGAGGAAACTCTGGATGGAGGCAAAATGAGCCATAGAGATTGGGTTTAATCTGAAAGGCATCTCAAAAATTAGTCTATATAAACATAGAGCTTAGGGTTCTGAGCTGTGGTTTACATATGGAAGATAAATACAACTTAAATAATTATAATCTCAGACATTTGCCCACTCTTTTAAACTAGTGGAATTTCTCTGACTAGCTGTGGTATTGAACAGCTGGTTGAAAGAAGAAAATTGGAAAGTAAGGAGAGTAGAAATTATGTAGATAAACTTTTTTTCTGAAGTTTCTTCTTAGAGCAGAAGGGGAAACAAAATTCATGAGTTTTTTTCCCTCTAAGATCTTTGTGTTCAAAGCTTTTGCTTTTGCTCAACTTTTGGAGGGTGAGAAGAGAAATGAAAAAGAGATTAGAAACTTGAATTCAGAGATTATTGAATCCTATTCTAAACTATCCAGTAAGTTTTAAGAAGGAAAAGAACATAGTTTCAATGAACAGAACAGAATTCTGAGATTAGTGAAGCACCTTTTATTTATTTATTTATTTTATATTAAAACTTTTTATTTGCAAAACATATGTGTGGGTAATTCTTCAACATTGACCCTTACAAAGCTTTCTGTTACAAAATTTTCCCCCCTAGTCCCCATCCCTCCCCTAGATGGCAGGAAATCCACTACATGTTAATTATGTTAAAATACTTGACAAATCGAATATGTGTATACATATTTCCACTCTTATCTTGCTGTGCAAGAAAAATCGTATCTATAAGAAAAAAAATCAGAGAAAGGAAACACAATGCAAGCAAACATCAATAGAGAGCATGAAAATGTTATGTTGTGGTCCACATTTCACATCCCTCTCTCTGGGTGTATATGGCTTTCTTCACTGAACAATTGGAACTGGTTTGAAACATTTCATTGCTGAAGAGAGCTGTGTCCATCAGAATTGATCATCATATAGTCTTGTTGTTGCCGTGTATAATGATCTCCTGGTTCTGCTCATTTCACTCAGCATCAGTCCATGCAAGTCTCTCCAGGCCTCTCTGAAATCCTGCTGGTCGTTTCTTACAGAACAATAATATTCCATAACATTCATATACCATAATTTATTCAGCCACTCTCCAATTGATGGGCATCCATTCAGTTTCCAGTTTCTAGCCACTACAAAAAGGGCTGCCACAAACATTTTTGCACATATGGGGCCCTTTCCCTCCTTTAAGATCTTTTTGGGATATAAGCCCAATAGAAACACTGCTGGGTCAAATGATATGCAGTTTGATAACTTTTTGAGCATAGTTCCAAATTGCTCTCCAGAATGGTTGGATCCACTCACAGTTCCACCAACAATGCATTAGTGTCCCAGTTGTCCCACATCCCCTCCAACATTCGTCATCTTTTCCTGTCATCTTAGCCAATCTGACAGGTGTGTAGTGGTACCTCAGAGTTGTCTTAATTTGCATCTCTCTGATCAATAGTGATTTGGAGCACCTTTTCATATGACTAGAAATCGTTTTAATTTCATCATCTGAAAATTGTCTGTTCATATCCTTTGACCATTTATTGATTGGAGAATCGCTTGAATTCTTATAAATATGAGACAATTCTCTCTATATATATTAGAAATGAGAACTTTATCAGAACCCTTAAATGTAAAGATGATTTCCCAATTTATTGCTTCCCTCCTAATCTTGTCTATATTAGTTTTGGTTATACAAAAACTTTTTAACTTAATATAGTCAAAATTATCTATCTGGTGTTCAATTAAGAATTCCAGTTCTTCTTTGGACATAAATTTATTCCATCTCTACAGGTCTGAGGAGTAAACTATACTATATTCCTCTAATTTACTTATAATATCAGTCTTTATGTCTAAATCATGAACCCATTTAGATCTTATCTTGGTATGTGGTGTTAGGTGTGGGTCAAGCCCTAATTTAGTGAAACACCTTTTAAACCAAATAAGAGTTTAGCTAAACAAAGGTTACTGAGGAGGGAGACCTGTTCCCTAGATTAAAAGACAGTAGAAACCTTCTGCCAGTTGTTGAAATAGCTACTACCATGAATAATATTCTAGCTTCTATGGATTCTAAAGAAACACTGATAAACTAATCCTTTAACCTTAGTTTTAACGCTGCCCCATTGACATTTTAGATATTATCTCAGACCCTCAGATTAATAAATGGAACCTGGCATCATGGTGACTGACTCGGTTTGACAGATCACACTCTTGCCTTATCTTGAGTGCTTAAACCCTCATGACCCAGATCAGTCACCATGACAATAACCTTCTACTGTCACAGCTGAAACCCAGCATTGGACAAATCATTTAAGAAAATGTCAGCTTTCATAGAATTTAGGACTAGTTGGAACCTACAAGATTAGATGGTCTGTCAACTTTCCATGTATGCTTTCCTTTTGGGGGAAAGGATGTAGAATTTCAAATGAGAAAGTCCTAGGCAAGTTGAAACTACTAGTATTCCAAAAGAATGCATAACCTTCTCCTGCTTTCATCAAGCAAACAGATGAGATGATATAGTGACTAAGAGGTGAACCAGTCTTGTATTTGTATTATTCCTTGTCTTTCTGTGTCTAGCATTTAGCACAGTGCCTGACACAATAGTAGGTACTTAATAAAAACTTATTAAGAAACTAATTAAAATAATAAAAAGAAAAATCCCTTTCTGGTTAGGCAGGAAAAATCCTAGAATCTTAGAGTTAGAAGACCCTTTATAGTCCATCTAGTCCAACCTTCCTTTGAAAAAATTCACACATTTTACATATGGAAAAACTAAAGTCTAATGGACTTAAGGTGATATGATATAAATAAACAGAGTTGGGATTTGAATCTAGTTTTTTGACTTTGGTTTAGTGTGCTTTATATTACATTACACTGTTTCTTGTAAGTTGGAAAAATAATAATTATAATTACTGACATTTATGTAGAGTTTTATATGTGCCAGCCCACTGTCCTAAGTGCTTTAAAATATTATCCCATTTAAACAACATTATCCCATTATCCCAATATCCCATTACAACAACAATGGGAGTTAGGTAGGTGCTAATATTATTCCCATTTTACAGATGAGGAAACTGAGGCAAACAGGTAAATTGACTTGCCTGGAGTCACACAGCTACTAAGTAAATATCTGAGGTTGTATCTGAATTCAGATATCTGTCTTCCTGACTCAGATTCAGTATCCATTCTTCCATCTAGCTGGTACCTAACCGTTTCTTTATTTCTTTTCAGTGCTGGAGGAAGAGAAAATTGTTTTACAGGTGCATCCCAATTTATAAACACAACTTTCTTTTTTTTTTTAGTTGAACATCCTATATCTATTTATTTATTTTTACTTTTTAAAAAATTTATTTTATTTAAAGAAACAGAATAAGAAAAAAAAGAAAAGAAATTCAAAACAAAATAGAACATTGCCAGCAGAACATCAGGGAAGATTCAAAATATATAACAGTAAATGCCAGTTCAAGAATGTATATGTATTAGTAGAAGAAATTATATTCATGAATGTTCATTTTTCTTTACTTCCTTATAAATTGCTCTTTTGTTCTCTGCTGCACATCTTTTTAAATTTTTTCTTTTTCCCCCTTTTCATCCTCTTACCCTTATGCAATATATAGTTAAGAAAGGATATATTTACATATATTTATGTAGCTATATACATATACACACACATAGACACACACATCTCTTTCCTTTCCCTACTGACCCTTTACTTTAATTCTGCTCCTAACTTGCCTTGCTATTATTTAACCTCTCCCCACCCATGAATCCTTCCCTTGCTTTCTTTCCTTACCCTTTGCTTCTCTGTTCGCCCATCTCCCCCTTATTTCTTATAGATTTTGGAAGGTGCTTTATCCTTCATAGTATAGTATATAGTGTTGCCTATTTAACCCATTCCTGATGTGAGTAGATTTTCAGAGCTATAAGCCCTCCTCCCCTCTCTAATGCTTTGGTGTCTATTCTTCTACTGCACTTCATTTATATGACAAAATTACTCTTTTTACTTAACTCTGCCTCAATCTTTCTTTTGAGCTGTTGTATTGTTGATGTCAATCTTAAACATATGCTATAAATTTCCCATGGCAAAAAAAGACAAATAATTTGTCTGTGTTAAATTCCTTGAAATTGATCTTTGATATTTGCTCTTATGTTAAATTTTCTAATAAGTTTGGGTTTGGTTGATAGAAAGTCCTGAAGATCTGCAAGTTCATTGAATGTCCATTTTTTCTCATGCAATATTATAGATAATTTCGCTGGATGTGATATTTTTGGCCAAAGGCCTAGTTCTTTTGATTATTAGTAAATGATTCCAGGACTGTGGTCTTTTATTGCGCCTGCTGATAAATCCTTTTGAAAGCAGAAAAGCAGGAATCTAGTGATAGAATAGAAAGAACTGGAATAGATTCTCTAGGTGGAGGAATTGTTTGTGCCTTCAAATGTATTTTCCTAAAAAAACAAACAAAAAAACCCCATTGTTATACATGATAATAACCCCCCCCCCAAATAATCCCATTTAAGCTATTATCTAGTTGCACTATAATAAAACTAATAGTTGGCTTGAACCCGGAGTCTCGGATCCAACTAAGGGGGAAAGGGAAGATGAAGGGGGAAATGAAATTTACAGAACTTTAGAAGAAAGCAATGTGGACTCAGCAACTCCCATTCACTTGAGCAGCAGACCTTTCCCCATTAATTACATTTGAAGGTACAAACAATATTTATAGACTTTTTGGAACTTTGGATATTGGAGACTGGTGATATGGTGTTTTTGCAAGAAGACAGGTCGCTTATTTTGATTCCCAGCACTGTCCTTGTGTGACCTTGGACAAATCACATAGCTTCTATTTTTACTCATTTGCAAAATGGGAGTGTTAGATTATACCAGTAGTCTCAAACTCAAATAAAAACAGGGCTACTAAACATACATAAAGATCCCAGAAAGTCACGTATTAACTTAGTTTAAAAATGTAATGTTATATGTAATGGTGATAAACTGGAACCATTCCCAATAAGATCAGGGGTGAAACAAGGTTGTCCACTATCACCATTACTGTTCAATATTGTATTAGAAATGCTAGCCTTGGCAATAAGACAAGAAAAAGAGATTAAAGGAATTAGAGTAGGTCATGAGGAAACCAAATTATCACTCTTTGCAGATGATATGATGGTCTACTTAGAGAACCCTAGAGAATCAACTAAAAAACTATTAGAATTAATCCACAACTTTAGCAAAGTTGCAGGATACAAAATAAATCCACATAAATCATCAGGATTTTTATACATCACCAACAAAATGCAACAGCAAGAGATACAAAGAGAAATTCCATTCAAAATAACTATCGATAGTATAAAATATTTGGGAATATATCTGCCAAGGGAAAGTCAGGATCTATATGAGCAAAACTACAAAACACTCTCCACACAAATAAAGTCAGATCTAAACAATTGGAAAAACATCAAGTGCTCTTGGATAGGTCGAGCAAATATAATAAAGATGGCAATACTACCTAAACTAATCTATCTATTTAGTGCTATACCAATCAAACTCCCAAGAGATTATTTAACTGAACTAGAAAAAATAACGACAAAATTCATCTGGAAAAACAAAAGGTCAAGAATTTCAAGGGAATTAATGAAAAAAAATGCAAACGAGGGTGGCCTACCTGCACCAGATCTAAAACTATATTATAAAGCAGTGGTCACCAAAACCATTTGGTACTGGATAAGAAATAGAGTAGTGGATCAGTGGAATAGGTTAGGTTCACAGAACAAAATACTCAATGACAATTGTAATCTAGTGTTCGATAAACCCAAAGACCCCAGTTTTTGGGATAAAAACTCACTATTTGACAAAAACTGCTGGGATAATTGGAAACTAGTCTGGAAGAAATTAGGCATTGACCCACACCTAACACCATATACCAAGATAAGGTCAAAATGGATTCATGATCTAGGCATAAAGAATGATATTATAAACAAATTAGAACAATGTAGGATGGTTTACCTCTCAGACCTGTGGAGGGGGAAGGAATTTGTGACCAAAGAAGAACTAGAGGTCATCATTAATCACAAAATAGATAAGTTTGATTATATCAAGTTGAAAAGTTTTTGTACAAACAAAATGAATGCAGATAAGATTAGAAGGGTAGCAGTAAACTGGGAAAATATTTTTACATCCAAAGGTTCTGATAAAGGCCTCATTTCTAAAATATATAGAGAATTGACTCAAATATATAAGAATTCAAGCCATTCTCCAATTGACAAATGGTCAAAAGATATGAACAGACAATTTTCAGACGAAGAAATTGAAACTATTTCCGGTCACATGAAAAGGTGCTCCAAGTCACTATTGATCAGAGAAATGCAAATTAAGACAACTCTGAGATACCACTACACACCTGTCAGATTGGCTAAAATGACAGGAAATGATAATGATAGCTGTTGGAGGGGATGTGGGAAAACTGGGACACTGATACATTGTTGGTGGAACTGTGAACGGATCCAACCATTCTGGAGAGCAATTTGGAGCTATGCTCAAAGAGTTATCAAACAGTGCATACCCTTTGACCCAGCAGTGTTTCTACTGGGCCTATATCCCAAAGAGATTTTTAAGGATAGAAAGGGACCCACATGTGCAAAAATGTTTGTGGCAGCCCTTTTTGTAGTGGCAAGAAACTGGAAATTGAAAAGATGCCCATCAATTGGAGAATGGCTGAATAAATTATGGTATATGAATGTTATGGAATATTATTGTTCTGTAAGAAATGACCAACAGGAGGATTTCAGAGAGGATTGGAGAGACTTGCATGAACTGATGCTGAGTGAAATCAGCAGAACCAGGAGAACATTATACACAGCAACAAGACTATACGATGATCAATTTTGATGGACATGGTTCTCTTCAACAATGATGTGATTCAAACCAGTTGTTCTGCGATGAAGATAGTCATATACGTCCAGAGAGAGGCCTGTGGGAACTGAGAGTGAACCACAACACAGCATTTTAACGCTTTCTGTGAATATTTCCATGCATTCTGTTTTCCTTCTTAGGTTGTTTTTTTTCTTCTTCTCTTTCTAGATCTGATGTTTCTTGTGCAGTAAGATAACTGTATAGATATGTATACATGTATTGTACTTGTCATATAATTTATTCTATCTAGCATGTAAAAAAAAGAAATAAACTAGTGCTTTGTAGAAAAAAAATGTAATGTTATCTATATTTTATTGTATTTTTATTTATTTCATTAAATATTTTCCAATTATATTTTAATTTGTTTCAGGCTGCATTCTGCCTCTGGGAATAGAAAGATTCCAAAAAATTATGATCATAGACTTCAATCCATAGAAATAATTCCTGTGTAAGGAGTTTCATTCACAGATTGATTTTATATTTGAGTATATGTTTCGTATTCCATATTAGCTTTAAATTTCTGGAGCGGAGCAGAGTATGTAATTTGTAGTGCCTTGGACATAGAAGGGATTCAAGAAATATTTTTTTTAAAAAACAAATTTCCCTGAAGCCTTGAGATTATCTAGGACTGAATGTATATGTATGCCCAGGAGGATCCTGTATGTCTGTATCTGTTCACCCTGAGAACATAAATTTCCTGAGCTGGGCTTAGAGAGAGAGGAAGAGCCCATCTCATCCAGTTGTAATCTATTTCTGGGCCAAATTTGGAATAAGTAAGACCCTGGGGTAATGGAGTCAAATGATGTTCCATCCAATAATAATGAAATGATATTTTTGATTGCAATTGATAATGCAAAATGGAACTTTAGGTTCCCACAAACCTGTGACCCTGGGGCAGCTTTCCTTTTGGGCTTTTATATAAAATCACCTCAGCTCTCTAATTGTTGTTGGATCATTTTTTCCATTGTCTCTGACTCTTCATAACCCCATTTGAGGTTTTTCTTGATAAAGAAACCGGAGTGATTTGCCAATTCCTCCTTTAGCTCATTTTACAGATAAGGATATTGAAGCAAACAAAGCTAAGTGAGTTGCCTACAGTCACAAAGCCAGTAAATAACTGAGGTAAAATTTGAACTCAGATTTTTCTGATTCTAGATTTGGCACTCTCTCCATTTTACCACCTAACTGCAGGAATTAGCAAATCACAGTGGGAAACTTGCAAGCCTAGGGTAGCAACAGCCTTGGAAATCTTCCAGGGAAAAGATCTAATGGATAAGGACCCCTGATCTACATTCATAAATAATGATGCTTTAGAAGCATTCCTGAAGTGTGGGATGTTTCCAGCTTTCTTCCTGCCCACCTAGAAAAGAATCTCCTGCTGGTTTAATCAATTGACAGATATTTATTAAGCTCGTACAGTGTTGTAGAGCACAGAGTCAGGCAATGGAAATTCAAAGACAAGCAATAATATGAATACTAGTTTGCTTCTTTTAAATATGCTCTGCCACATTTCATTCTTTATATTTTACCTTTTAAATTTTTCATTGCTTGCTTTTATTTTTATCTTGCTCATTGCCTCCTATTTTTCTCTCTGCCCTAGAGAGCTACCTCATATTATAAACCTATTTTTTAAAAGAAGTGGAAAAGTCAGCAAAAACAATAAATATATTAAATAAATCTGACAACATACGCAATTCACAAAATTTGTGGCTCTCCCCCATCTCTGTAAAAGAACTGAGGGAGGTCTCTTCTCATATCTCTCCTTTAAGCATACTTGTTCATTTTAATTTTGCAACATTCATTCACAACAATTCCTCATTTATTTACTTGTTGGGGATAGGACTGGGAGTATATTGTTTTAGAAGAATAGCAGCCTCAGCTTTCCCATTCCAACTGCTGCGTCTTCAGTTTTTATCTATTTCCTGAAAGGGGATGCTCACTTGGAGAACTGACAGCCTTTCAGAAATTATGAACATCTGGTGGTAGGTAAAGCCTAAGCTTCATATAGGGAGGGAAATGGAGCTGTCCACTGAGGTGCATCTTTTCTCTCATGAAGATAAAAATCCAGAGTTAGAATGATGTATGGGAGATGTGCAACTGCCCCTTGGATGCCTTAGATTTTTTAAGCTTAGCTTCAGAGACCCATGGAGATAAAGGATTTCTTTCTGTTGGTATTATAGATATTTTTTGGTAATACATAGTGAGAGATAAGAAAGATTTTGATGGGGTTTAGTGGAATTTGTCTCTGATTAGAAGTGAATTACATTTTAGACTGCTCTGGTGCTTGACATTCACACGTACTACATGGTGACTCAACTCTCTCACGTTCTAGTTCTCTGTGGTAGCCAAGGATTTAAAGAAAAGAAGGCTGAAGTAACTTGCTGGGTTGGCTGTCTCCATACATTTGCTTCTTTTCTGAGTGTTGGAAGCTGATTTACTTCATTCCTCTCTAATGTTTTCTGTGGCAACTAGATGGTGCAGTGGATAGCGCTCTGGATTGGGTATTGGGAAGACTCAAATTCATCCTCAGACTGTGTGATTCTCCTGAGGAAGTCTCTTAACCTTGTTTGCCTCAGTTTCTTCATCTGTAAAAGGAGCTAGAGAAGGAAATGGCAAATCACTCCAGTATCTTTGCCAAAAAAAAACCCCAATGGAGTCATGAAGAGTTGCATATGATTGAACAATAATAACAACAAATTTAAATTTTTTTTGTCATTCTCCCACTGAGAGAACTCAAATATTTTTTCTCTTTGCAATCTGTCTTATGTTCTCTCCAAAACTATCAATGATCTTTTCACTACATCTTAAACTCAATATGTCCAAAAGGGAGCTCGTCTTTTATCCTAGAGCTCTGCTTCTCCCCATTCATACTCCAAATTACCCATTACTGTGGAAAGCAACACCATCCTCCAAATCTATTAGGCTCATGATATAGTTACTATTTTTGATTCCTCACTATCTCTCATCTCCCATAACCAACCTGCTGCAAAGACCTGTCAATTCCACCTTTATAGCATCTCTCAAATATTTCCCTTTCTGTCCTCTGACAATACTGCCATCACTGTTATCTATGTCCTCATCATTTTTCAACTCATTTGACCATAATCCTACTTTAGGTTCCCTATACCTCTTTCCTAGACAATATCCTTCTAGATGGACACCAGTGGTTCCCAAGTTTTTCTCTACTCTAACCCATCCTGTGGCCTTTCCTGTTGCTTTCCTTTGAGAATACCTTCCTCTTTTACTCTTTTATGTTCTATGATTCTTCTTTGTGTCTTGATATTTACATATTATCACTTCCATTAGAGTATATGCTCTCTGAGAGCAGGGACTGAAAAATTGTTTTTGACTTTATTTATATCCCTAGTGTTTAGCACAGTGCCTGACCCATAGAAAGCACGTCTTCCATGATTGCTAGCTGATTGACTGACTTTTCTCTGTTATAGATCCGTTGGCATATTGATCTCCAGCCCTGGGCAAATCCAACTCAGTCCCTGAATGAAGAAGCTATGAGGTTTCTGAAATATATCAGCACTACTCAGGTTGGATTTTAAGTTTTTATGCATATCCAAACTAGTGTAAATAGATATTAAAGATATGGTTGCCATTTCTCCTCATGGAGTATTTCTGGGGAAAGGAGGAAAGATGAAAAGTGGGTGATCTTAGTGACATCTAAGAGCAACATTTGATATAGATTTGGATTTGATTTCTAGGGCTGGGTAGCTTACATGTAGGATCAATAGGATAAGTAGATAACAAGCCCTCTATTTAGTAAAAACTAACATTTATAGCATTGCACTAAGCACTTTACAATTATTTCATTTGACTTTTACAACCACCTTGCAAAGTAGGTGTTATTATCCCCATTTTACAGATAAATGAAACTGAGGTAAATAGATGAACACAGCTAGAAGTGTCTGATATCATATTTGAACTCAGTCTGATTCCAGGCCTGGTGCTCTACTGTGCCATCTTCTGGGTTTGAAGTCAAAAGGATTGATTATCAGTTCCAGCTTTATCACTAATCTGTGTGATATTGGGCAAATAATTCCATCTCTTGGAGTTTGTTGAGTCATTTGTGAATTAAGAGAGTTATACTAAGTGACCCCTGAAAGTCTCTTTCAGTCCTAAATCTATGATCCTTCAAGAAATGATATCCTTTAGCATTTAATGAAAAACTTTGAAAAGTTGCATTGAAAATCATTTGATAGTTAGAGATATGATTGCATGAATAACCAGTAAAAGGACAAAGAAGAAAGACCTATAGACTTAAGTCCCTGCTACATTTGGAGAGATCTGCTCTTATATCTCTGCCACAGCCTTTCTTGGCAGAATTAAATGTGTTAGCTGGGACCTATGGTTATAATAATGAATAGAAAATGAAGGCACATATTTGCTCAAGCTTTCACATTCTAAATCATTAGAGAGGTTAAGCCTTTATGCAATAACTTAACAAACTCTGGCAGTTTTTGCACAACTCCTCTGGTAGGGTCGCTGACTTGATGGGGAAGGAAGAAGTATCAATTAGAGACAGTAGATGATTCTTGACAGGTCAATCAGGAAGTTCCATTTTCAGAGCTGCTTGACCCCAAGAGACATAAGTGATAAGAGCCCAAGAGAAACCTAAACACTGAACAAAGAGCCTTGGCTGAGTTAGAAACTGACGGGCTAACTACCAGTAATTTAGGAATGATTATCACAACAAATATATCTCTTAGATGTGGGCATTGGAGATCCATTACTTAGTGACTTAACTTGTGCATATTATAATGGAGAGAACACAGCCTCTAGAAGCAGAATACCAGAATTTAAATATCATAAAATCTCATGATGATTGCTACTTGTGACTTTGGGCAAATCCCCTCACCTTTCTGGATTTCAGCTTCCTCATCTATAACATAGGGGTGGCTCTTTTCTCTCTTCTAGGTACAGTTATATACTTGATAATCTCAACTGCTTCAAGAGATTCAGTTATCTGGAATCTAGTTACAATATTTCTTGGAATTTTCATTTGGGGGTCTCTTTTAGAGGGTTATTAGTGGATTCTTTCAATGTCTATTTTACTCTCTCTCTGGGATAATAGGACAGTAATTGTGTTGGAGGTTTCACAGCTACTCTGCTGATCCACTGGCCTAGTGAAACAGGGCAGGTAGCCAATGCTGCTTTATTTTGGCTAAGAACCTCCTACTAGATTCCTTCTCTGTCCCGGGCCTCCCTGTGCTGGACTCTGTCCCCTCCTGCCCAGTTGAGACAGACCTTTTCTGAAGTCTTTTCAAGATATCTTATGCTAGAAATTTGTTACACTTCAAATATTTGTGGGTTCTGTCACTCCAAAATATATTCAGAAACTTGATCCAGTATTTATTCTGAGGGAAGCCAGGAAAAGCTCAGGAGAAGAAAGTCCTGTCTCCATCATCTTGGCTCTACCCCTCAAGGGGTTTAGTTACTTTCAGTTATTATCTCTATGTACATAATTTTCAAATCTTCATATATAGCCCTAGGTCTTTATTCTGAACTCCAGTCACCCCATATCAATTGCCCATTCATCCTTTGAAACTGGATGTCTTATTGGTATCTCAGTTTAATCAGAAGTCATTCTTTCACTTCTCTCTCTAAGTCTATGTAGTTCTCAAATTTCCCTAATACAGTTAATGGTACCACCATCTTTATATTAATCTAGACTCACACTTCCTCAGTGTTATTCTCCAATTCTTTGTCATTCCACATATCTAATTAATTGCCAGATTGTTGGTTTCTCTACAACCATGGTATAGAATAGAAATTTCAAATTAAAATGGGGGCCCCTAAATTGTATGCAAGGATATCAAGAAATCACATATTGATTTAGAAAACTGTAACTTGAAATCATTTATGTCTTATTGAATATTTACTTATTTTGTTAATAATTTCCCAATTGTATTTTAATCTGATTCAAGCCCCCTCAGGAAGGCTCTGGGCCCTATACGGCCTGCTTGTATTGTGTCTGGCACCTTCGTTCTACCACATTTGTACCATACAACCCATTCTCTTCACTCATATAACCATCACCATAATTCAGGACCTATCATGTCTCTCCTAGATTGCTGCAATAACTTTCTTAATTAATCTCTCTGCTGCAAATTCTCCCTGCTCCAATCCATTCTCCATGGTCTCCAAAGTTATTTTCCTAAAGTGCTGGTATGATGATGAATAAACTCCTGTGACTGTCTCTAAGCTCCAGGAGCAAATATAAACTCCTTTGATATTCAAATCTCCCTTCCACACAGTCTACAATCCAGCTATACTGGCTTACTGGCTGTTCTTCATGCACGATACTTCATCTCTCATGTCCCTGTCTTAGCACTGGCTGTCTAGAGCCTGAAATACTGTCCCTCCAACTTCTGTGTTTTATAATCCTTTGATTCCTTCAAAACTGAGCTAAAAATCCCTTTCTATAAAAGACCTTTCTTGGTCCTTGGAGCTTTTTCTTTGTGCTTTCTCCTCTTGAGTTACCTTGTATCACATTTACTTCATATATTGTTCTTATTGAATCATTTCAGTCATGTCTGATTCCAGTGACCTAATTTGGGGTTTCTTGGCAAAGATACCGGAGTAGTATACCATTCCTTCTCCAGTTCATTTTCTTGATAAGGAAACTGAGGCAAACAGTGACTCATCCACAGCTATGTGTCTGAGGCTGGATTCAAACTTGGGAAGATGAATCTTTCTAATTCTAAGCCCAATGTACTAGCCATTGTACCACCTAGCTGTCCCTTGCTTCATATGTATTTACATTTTTTAGTTTCCCATTAGAATGTAAGCTCCCTAAGGTTAGGAACTCTTTTTAAATTTTTACCTCTTTGATATTCTTTTTATTCCTATTGCTTAGCACAATTCTTGGCATGTAATTGGCTCAACAAATGTTTATTGAATGATTGTTGGGTGGAAAAAGTTGGGAAAGTTGGGTTCTGAGGATCTTTCTAGTGCTATGGTCCAGTTTACTCCTTCTGGAGCAGTCTCTATTTCCACAGCCCCAGTGTTAGTGAACCAAAGAAATGCATTTACCACTCAAGAGGGGGAATCTAGAATTCTAGAAGAGTTATTAATCACAGTCTGTAGGCCCTCATGAATGTAAGGAAACAGATTAAAATGTAATTGGGAAATATTTTAAAGAATAAATAAAGAAAACACAGATAATGCTGATAACTGGCTTAGTCAATATGCAAAGGCAGAGATATCTGTATGTATAGTTTAGTGTTTCTCATTTCTGCATTTGACACCACTGTTCTAGATGTTCTAGAGAACCAGATTAATGAAAGGGGTATCCTTTTCTCGTCTCATATAGCATAATCAGAAAATCATAAGAACTTTAATCTTTTTTTTTCATTCAGAGAGGAAGTAAAAACTTCCTGAATTAGGCGTTTAATTATGAGTAATAGGATGATAAATTAATCCCTCTACAGAATTTCAATTTAGCTTTAGCAACAAGTTGTTGGATACTTGGACTTGAAAGTCATTTCTGAATTTTAATTAGAATTGTTTAATCTCTTCGTGGTTCTGTCATTTTATCTCTTGATTTTACATGAAGGATGAGGAAGCTTAAATTCTTAACTTCAGCTTAGTGATGCCTTTGAAACACCCTAGGGGAAGATGGAAGCTGTTATGAATTGGATCTGGGAACCATAGGCTCTGCTACAAAAATAAAATAAAATAAGCCCGCCAAGTATATGTCTTCATGTAGCTCAAAAAAAAAAAACACATAAGGAATCTCTTGGAAGTATGAAATGATCCTTTCAAACTCCTGTCAGTCTGTCTTATGGTTGATGTCCCAAGAGAGAAAAACATTTTAAAAATAAACAGCCTAAGGAATAAATCATAGACTCATAGAACTATACAATTGGAAGAAACCTTACATTTTATTTTGTCCAGTCTTCTCATTTTGCTGATGAAGGAAGTAAAACTAGAGGAGCTAAGTGATTTGCATGAGGTTCCACAGCAAATTTAGTAGCAGAATCCAGTTCTTCTGACTCCAAATCCAATGCATTTTTAAAGAAACCTTTGTTAATTTAAAAAAATAGTTCTTAAGAACCATAACTTTTAAAATTAATTGTCGAGTCATTCAGACATATCTGATTCTTCACAATTACATTTGGGGTTTTCTTGGCAAAGATACTGAAATGGTTTGCTATTTCCTTCTCTGCTGATGTTACAGATGAGGAAACTGAGGCAAACAGGGTTTCCCAGGCTCACACAACTAGTCTGAGATGGAATTTTGATAAGACTTTCTGATTCTAAGCCCAGTGCTCTATCCACTTTGCCACCCTGATGCCTTTTAAATCAATAGTTTTATACTAATTGTTGAATATATCCACTATAGAGTATCCATCAGTTGGAGAATGCCTGAATAAGTTATGGTATGTCAATGTAATTGAACATTGTCGTTCTATAAAAATGAGGAGCATGCTGAATAAGATTTGGTATATGAATGCAATGGAATATTATTATTCTATAAGAAATGATGAGCCAGCTGGTTTTGAAAAAGTTTAGAAAGACTTACATGAAGTATAACAAACTGAAATGAACAGAACCAAGAGAACATTGTACACAGTAATAACAAGATTCTGATGATCAACTGTGATGGATTTACTCTTTTTAACAACAAGGTGATTCAAGGAAATTCCAACAGACTTGTGATGGAAAGAGAGAGAACTACGGAGACAATGTGGATCATAGCACAATATTTTCACCTTTGTGTCATTGTTTACTTATTTTTTCCTTTCTCATGTTTTTTCCCTTTTGATTTGATTTTTCTTGCGCAACATGATGAATATGGAAATATGTTTAGAAGAATGTTACATGTTTAACCTATGTGATTTCTTGCTTTCTTAGGGAGATGGGAGGAAGAGAGGGAGAAAAATTTGGAACACAAGGTTTTGCAAAGGTGAATGTTGAAAACTATCTTTGCATGTATTTGAAAAAAATAAAATACTATTTAAAAAAGAATATTTCCACTATAATCTAGAGTCAGTCCAAATTGTTTACTTAATAAGAATAAACTATATTGTCTATCCCTTATCAAAAGAAGTGGTATGGCTTAATGGATGGATTTCCTCTATTCCTGTCTTAGAAAAGGACCCATTGTAAATATATAACCAACTTCATTGTCTCAGTTTCCCTATCTGAAAAATGAAGGTTATAACAGCATTTGCCTCACAGGGCTATTGTGAAGTGTTGTAAATCAGCTATTTTTACTTGGTAATTACTATTAGTGCCAGCCAGAAAGCTCTTGAAATCATTTCCTGAATGGTCCCTATAATACAAATATTTTATTTCTGGGAGACCCAATATAGAAGCAAATGTAAACAGAATAGTCAGATGGTGCTGGAATTAAGTTTCTAGAGGGTTGTTCTTTAGTGTCCCATCTATAAAGAATTGGAACCCCAAGACTTGACAAGGCTTTTGCAAACAGCAGTGAGTTACAAGAGCAGATTGTTATTCCTTCTTTAACTTTTAGGTGCCAAGGCAAACACAAGAAAAATTAATGAGGGAGACTGTCTGTGACAGATAACTCAAATTCCCTGAGTCTCTGGTCAATTCAATTAAACAAATAATTATTAAGAACTTAATGCATAGTAGGTACCAGGCTAAGCCCTAGGGGTACAAAATATCTTTAAACTGCTAACTTTTTTTTTTAATTTTTATTTTATTTGAATAACATATGTGTGGGTAATTCTTCAACAATAACCCTTACATAGCTTTCCGTTACAAATTCTTCCCCCCAACTCCCCACCCCTCCCCTAGATGGCAGGATATCCACTACATGTTAATTATGTTAAAATATTGGCAAATCGAATATATGTATACACATTTCCAAACTTATCATTGGTGTGCAAGAAAAATCTTATCTACACGAATGATATATCAGATAAAGGAAACACAATGTAAGCAAACATCAATCAAGGAGTATGAGAATGTTATGTTGTGGTCCACATTTCGCATCCCTCTCTCTGGGTGTATATGGCTTTCTTCAGTGAACAATTGGAGGTGGTTTGAAACATTTCATTGTTGAAGAGAGCCATGTCCATCAGAATTGATCGTCATATAGTACTGTTGTTGCTGTGTATAATGATCTCCTGGTTCTGCTCATTTCACTCAGCATCAGTTCATGTAAGTCTCTCCAGGCCTCTCTGAAATCATCTTGCTGGTCATTTCTTACAGAACAATAATATTCCATAACATTCATATACCATAATTTATTCAGCCATTCTCCAATTGAAGGGCATCTATTCAATTTCCAGTTTCTAGCCACTACAAAAAGGGCTGCCACAAACATTCTTGCACATGTGGGGCCTTTTCCTTCCTTTATGATTTCTTTGGGATATAAGCCCAATAGAAATGCTGCTGGGTCAAAGGGTATGCACAGTTTGATAACTTTTTGAGCATAGCTCCAAATTGTTCTCCAGAATGGCTGTATCCGTTCACAGCTCCACCAACAATGCATCAGTGTCCCAGCCTTCCCACAACCCCTGCAACATTCATCATTAACTTTTCCTCTCATTTTAGCCAATCTGACAGGTGTGAAGTGGTATCTCAGGGTTGTCTTGATTTGCATTTCTCTGATCAATAGTGATTTGGAGCACCTTTTCATATGACTAGAAATAGTAAACTGCTAACTTTTAACTGGAGGATACAGCACTATGGATAAGTAAATACAAATACAAGAACATTTGATGAAAGAACAAGTAGGAGCATGGAAAAAGGGGACACAGGAGCTGAGTTTTGCAGGAAGGTTAGGATTGTAAGAGGAAGAGATAAGGAAAAGAATATATCCCAGACCTGTGAGATGGTTTATAGGAAGCCACCAAGGCAAGAGATAGACCAGGAGGGATTAGGGTTTTTTTTTTCTATTTTGCAATAAAGTAGGAGTTGGGGATCTGAGGAAAGAAGACTAGAAATAATCAGTAATGGAGAGTGTGATAGGTTCAGTCAGGGAAAGATAAAACATTGCAGTAGGGAAATGAGTATCCAATCAATATATGTGGTGGTGGTGGTCATTTAAGTCAAGTTTAACTCTTTTTGAGCCCTTTTGGGGTTTTCTTGGCAAAGATACTGGAGTGATTTGCCATTTCCTTTTCCAGCTCATTTTACAGATGAGGAAACTGAGGCAAACTGAGTTAAGTGATTTTAACAGGATCATACAATTAGTGTCTGAAACTGAATTTGAACTCGGGAAAATGAGTCTTTCTGATTCCAGGCCCAATGCTCTATCTGCTTAGCCATCTAACTGCCCCACTCCCCACTCCTTATCCCCCCAATTGAGGGTATATAAGAAAAATTTATGGTGGATCCACATTCTATGGTTCTGAAATTCTAAAATATTTTTGTTAACTAGTGCTTTCCATTCCACCTACATGATGAATGGCAAAGCTTTTTATTTTATTTTATTTTTTTTACCATGCATACCTCATATAGAACCTATTTTACAGTGACAGCATGCAAAACTGCTGAAACATACAATTTCCTGTTACTTAAAATTATCTCAGTTAGCCCTGGAGAATCCTAATGGGCAACACAATAATAAATTGTCTAATGCTGCTGAAATGAATCCCACCCACATCATTTTATAGTGATGCTTTTCTCAACTATTTTTGTTATAGAGATGGGAGGGAGAATTTTTCCTGTACATTAAGGTCTTTTGCTTCATAATTTTTTGCCCTTATTTTAATGAAACACCAGCAAGCCCATCTAAGTTTTTGGCTAAATCCTTGCTTGCTAATCCAGCATAATATTGCACCCATATTAATGAAAGCTGTATTTTCTTCAAGTAGGAAAGACAGTTCTATACTCTTCTAGGCCCTGAGAAATATTAGACATTGAAGGCTGGTAAACATGAAGCCATGAGATATGATAAGGACTGTGCCATTCTCAGATAAACCTTCATGTTCAACGTCTGATGGCAGCTCCCCAAGCCATATGCCTTCAGGAAACATGCCTTGGGGAGTGTTTGGCTGTGATAACACAGTGATTTCAAGCAACAGAAATCATTTTAAAAGGGGAAAAAAAGAAGTAAAAAGCTGGTGAAAACTTTGTGTATTTATCTTTTAGAAGTTAACTAGAAAAACAACCAAAATTATATTGAGGCTCTGATGTATCTGCTTTAAGAAAACACAATATATAAAAAGATAAGTTTATAAAAGTATAAATTAAGAAGTGATGATTTACCTTATGAAAGACAATCTTATTTTTTAGTAGCAGCTCTTTCTAAAATATTTATTTATTTAATATGATTTTATTATTCCAATTACATGTAAAGATAGCATTCAATATTTATTTTTGCAAGATTTTGCATTCCAAATTTTTTCTCCTTCCATCCCTTACCTCCCCCACCCCAAGACAGCAAGCAATCTGATATAGGTTATACATGTACAAACATTTTAAATATTTTTCCATATTAGTCATGGGAAAGAAAAATCAAATCAAAAAGGAAAAACCACAAGGAAAAAAAAAGGAAACAATTTTTTTAAAAGGTGAAAATAGTATGCTTTGATTCAATCTCCATAGTTCTCTGGAAAGTAATCTTAAACAAGGATCTATAACAGTTTCTTTGTTTTTAAAATTATTTTTATTTGGTTAAATATTTTCCAATAACATAAACATTAGCAATTTTAAAAAAATTTGAGTTCCAAAATTTTTCTCTCCTTCTAGCTCATGTCCTCTCCATGAAAAGGCAATTTGATTTTGATTATACGTGTAAGGTCATATAAAATATATTTCCATATAAGACATGTTCAAAAGAAAATAAAGGAATAAAGATAAATTATTACAAACTATCCTTTAATCTATATTCAGAGTTCATCAATTCTCTTTCTGGAGGTAGATAGCATTTTTCATTCAGGATTCTTGGGATGGTCTTGATCAGAGTAGCTAAATCTTTAGTTGATCATCCATACAATATTGCTGTTACTGTATACAATGTTCTCCTGGTTATGATTACTTCATTTTTCATGAGTTCATATAAGTCTTCCTAAGTTTTTATGATACCATCTACTCATCGTATCACAATAGTTTTTAAAATATTATTTTATTTTTTTCAATTATATGTAAAGATGATTTTTAACATTCATTTTTAAAATGAAATTTTGGGTTCTAATTTTTTTTCTCCTTCTTTCTCTCCTTCCTCTCTAAGAAAGCAAGCAATTTGAGAATTTCTTAACTTTTTTTTTGTCAGACATCTTTGACAATCTGATAGTTTATGAATCTTCCTAGAATATTTTTTAGATTTATAAAATAAAATATACAAGATTACAAAACAAACCAATTATATTGAAATGTTATTAAATATTAAAAAAATAAATTCATGGATCCTAGTAAGAACCCCTACTTTAAATGGTGAGCTAAGAATATATTTCAAATTTGATTTAATTTCCAAAAATTTGACATGTGTGGAACTTTTTATGAATATGTCTATTGAAATGTCTATGAAATTGAAACAAAACATTTTTTAAACTACAGATTCCCCTTGAGTCTCTTTAGTTAATGGTAATGCATAAGCATAAGTCATAATGAAATGCATTTTACCTAATGGATATAATTTTTCAAGTATTCTTTCTACTCACTCTTCTTAGCTTCAGGATATAAAAATGAAGCAGGATAAAAGTTTATTTTCTAAAATATGCCTTTTTATCTACCCATCTAATTTTTTATGATTAAAATTGTAGGGGGGAATTAAAGAAAACAGAAACTAATTATTTGAGTTATATTATAAATAAATTATTCTAGTTTCACTTGTTTATAAGGGATTTCATGGATCCTTGGCTATAAATCTCATCAAGAAAACTAAAATGACCAATATTTAACTTTATTTTTTTAAGAGGAGAATTATAACTGGGGAACAGTGTGCGATGTTCCCAGTTGGTCTTTGATGTTAGTGTTTTTGAAAGATATGATAATGAAAAGCACAAAACCAAGAAATTCCTTCACTTTATTATGATCCTTTGAGAAAAGGTAAAGCCATAAAAAGATAGTATAATGAAGGATTTTTCTTTCTAATAATGATAACAAGTATACTTGGTAAGATGAAATATGTGGAAGGAAAAGTAGTGCATTTTCTATCCCTTTGTATACTATAATTTTCATCTAAATGAAAAAATAATTCTGGTTATTCTCAGCCATGGTTAAAAGTTTGAGTTTCCCCACTTGATAAAACTTCATAAACATGCATGAAATAAGATAGAGAATAGATAGCTGTCCTCTTGTCCAGCCCTCTCATTTTACAAAAGATGAAACCAAGACCCAGGGACACCTAGTAGGTATTTAACAAATATTGAATTGAATTAAGGGAGCTATTCAGGGTTACACAGCTATAGAATCAGGACTAGAAATTAAATCTTCTGACACCTCTTTCTCTAATGCTTTTTCTTTTATACCCTAAATCCTTTGTGTTAATTCTTTTTTTTTCTTTGGGGAGGGGGGAGATAGAATAAAGGCAGGTAATCAGGGGTAAGTGACTTGCTCAGGGTCACATAGCTGCTAAGTATATGATGTCATATTTGAATTTTAACCTTTCTGACTCCAGGACTGGCATTCTATCCACTTTGCCACCTAGTTAACCTGATAAATTTCTTGAAAAGAGGTTCAGCAGTTTTCTAAGTTGCTATGGTTTTATTTTTTTATGTTTATTCTGGTTTTGTTTACAGAAGAGTAGAAAAAATAAACAAAAATTTGGAAAAAGCAGGAAATAAGAGAGAGCCAACAGATGATTCTAGAGTTATATTTCCTTTACATTCCTTCTATAGCCTTTCCTCAGATCCCTCCCCAATTTGAAATTGAACTTAGAGCTCCCTGACAAATATGTGGCAAGAGTGGTTGGCCAGGTATCCACCAAGTATTAAGAAGATTAATGAAGTTGGTTCTGTTATCTGATGAGACCAACATAATTAACTGTGTTTCTATGTAATTTTGGAAACATCAATTTAGTGTAAGGAGCGTTGAGCCCAAGGTGCCTTTTCTATTTTTCAGATCTCTCACAGAAGCCTGGGGTTATCTAATGCTATGCATTTTCCAAAGCACTTAACAAACAACAAAACATTAAAAATAAATTTTTCATTTTATGTGTTCTGTCATTTTCTGGAAAGTAGTTTGGAGAATTGCCTTAAATTCATAGATCTTCCTTAGAAAGTAAAGCACTTTTTTGTGCTTCTTGTGGGACTGGGAAAACATACCACTGCTTGGTAAGATCACTATCTTGGCAACAGTAAATGTTGCTTTTAGCTCTCACAGCTGCAGCTATATAAGCCATGTAAGTGCTCAGTCTTCCCAAATGAATAGCATGTTTGCATGAGGTACTGCTGAGATCAGAGTTTGACTTTTTTTTTTTTTTTTGGATAGCACATTTTCTTTGATTTTCTTTTTGTCTTTATTTTGAAACACTAATGATCTGAGGATCTCTCTTCTCTATTGAATTTATCTATTTGATCCCTTTTTATGTAGAATATGGGCTTATGGATGGCAGGAGAGGAAGAAGAGGGAGAGGGAAAGAAGAAGAGAGATTTCTCTTCAAGAACTTTGTAGCCCACCAGATAGATAGCTTCCCTTGATTCTGTGGTTAATCAATCTTTGACACAACTGCTGACCAAGTAGGAGTTGCTTAAAGTACATGTCCTTTAGCAAGGGAATAAAACATATGTCCCACAGAATGATACCTAAGCATATAGTCCAATTCTATGAGAAGTTTCTCCAATTCAGCAGAACAGAGTTCCATTAATCATCTTTTTGAAACTTATTTTACAGAAGAGCTTAGTAATTTTATTTTTGAAGAAAATATTCTCATTTAGACCATGCTACTCTCCTTTCCAATGGATGCTAGAATCACACTGAAAGGTAGGAAATATGTAAAGATTCTATAGAGCACTACACCTGGAGTCAGGAAGACTGATCTTTTGAGTTCAAATCTGGCCTCAGACACTAGTTGTGTGGTCCTGGGAAAGTCACTTAAATGTTGCCTCAGTTTCCTCATCTGCACAATGATCTAGAGAAGGATATTGTAAACTATGCCGGTATCTTTGCCAAGAAAACCCCAAATGGGGTGATAGTCTGCCATATCAAAAAATAACTAACTGAACAACAACAAACCATTAATAAATTTTGTGACTTTGGATGAGTCAATTAAATTTTATGGGCCTTAGTTATTTCAGTTATGAGACAAGGATAATGATATAATGGCAAGTACAATGGATTTGTTTTCAGAAGACCTGGGCTAAATTTTGACTTTGCCACTTAATTCCCTACTTGATATTCACTGTATCTTTAACCTCTTTGGCTTTCTGTATTCTCATATATAAACCCAGGAATTTATATGCCAGGAGACTGTAAACTCCTTGAGGATAGGAGCTGTTTTGTTTTTGTCTTTATGCCCTCAGCACATAACACAGTGCCTGATGTTAAGTGCTGATAATTTATCAATGTTATATATTAACAAATTCTGATCAATAAATTTCTCAACAATATTTTAAAAATTTCCCTTCCTATCAATGCTTTACCAAAAGCCAACACAATGAATCAAACACAAACTAAATAACATCCCTCTACTTCCCAAATCCAACCTAAGTTCTAAGAGCAAAGTCTCGTAGTTCCCTCTATTCTTTTTGTTTAGGATTTTTTTAAGCATTTAAATGTTGTGCTCCATCCATTCAGATTTTCCAGAAGTAGTTATTTCCCTTGACAATGTAGAACATAGCTATATTCCTGTAGTTTTTAGGGGGTATGAGTAAAAGCACATGCAGTTTTGACTTAAAATGTTTTTAAAAAAATTATATATGTGACCTTCACAGATTTCATGCAACCACTTGGTCCCAAGTGGCCTGACAAGTGATTCTGAAAGCACAAAGAAGCCTTGGTCCATCTGTCTTGATGAGAAGTTCAATTTGTTTCATCAAATCCAAAACAAGCGATGCCGTCTTTACTCTTTGGGGTGAGTACATTAGGAAAAGGAAAACCAAACCCACTTATACCATCCAGGGCTATTTCAACATTATTCAAAGGCTCATGTAGTTAAGATGTAAAGAATGTTGTTATTTCTTTGCCTGTCTCGTTGAAGACACATCTGTTTGTCATCTTGTTGTACCTAGAGGGCACATGAAGTTGGTTTGCAGCTAATTTCTTTCTTTCCAAGGCTTGCTTATCTTTTCCTTCTTTTATGGTAGTGAATTGACAGCTCCGATGTTCAACAGGGATATGGTTCCCATGATTGTAGCTCATAAATTTAGGATTAAAATTAAGCTTCCACATGAGAGACAGAAAGGATTCTGACTAATGAATGAGAAGAGTTCAGAGAGAGGAAGTACTTCAGTCACAGTAATTGCCATTTACTCAAAGGAAATGGCCAGAATTGCATAAAAGCCTTCCAGGGCTAACAGTCAAGCAAGATATTTCTGTATATTTTAGGGAAAAATGGACCTGTGAAATAAATCATTCATTCTCTTTTTTGATAGCATTGTCATATAGGGAAAACTTTTTAAAATTAAATTTCATACCCTTTAATTTTTAAAAAGTTATTTGTATAAATCATTTAATCTTTCAAAGTTTATAAGATTATAAATTTCATAGAAGATACAAGATGTAGATCCTAAGACAAATCTCTTCTAATTTGTATCATTGGAGTGAATATCCTCATTGGGAGGACTCTACATCAATGAAATCATAAATTTGACTCAAAATAAAATAAATATGGGTAATTTCTAAGATTTAGAGCAGACTTAGATTTAATAAGCATTAAATCTTTTTTTAGTATTTTACTTTTTCTAATTACATGTAAAAATAATTTTTAATATTAATTTTTTGAAAGATTTTGAGTCCTAAATTTTTCTCCCTTCCCTCTCCCCTCCCTAACATGGTTATACATGTTCAGTCATAGAAAACATTTCCACATTGGTTATGTTCTGAAAGAAGAAACAAAAGAAAAAAAAATGGAATAAAACCAAAAAGAGTGAAAATAGTATATTTCAATCAATCAGCCTTCAGACTCCAGAAATTCTTCCTTTGGATGTGGATAGTATTTTCCATAATGAATCTTTTGGAATTATCTTGAATCATTGTTTTGCTGAGAAGAATTCACAATTGTTTATCATTATATTGCTGTTACTGTGTACAATAGTCTGGTTCTGCTCACTTCACTCAGCATCAATTCATATAAGCCTTTCAAGGTTTTTCTAAAATTGGAATAGATATTTAGTTAGTGCCTGCCACATGTGAAGTACCGTGTGCTAAGCACTTTACAAATATTCTCATTTGATACAATGACCTTGAGAAGCAGATAGTATTATTTATCCCCATTTTACAGATGAGGAAGCTGAGGCAGATAGAAATTTAGTGACTTGTCCAAGACCAAAAAACTAGCTATGACTAGTTTTGCCCCACAGTCAAATTCCTTCTTTATCTGTAAAAATAATAGGTTGAATTAGTTGATTTATAAAATCCCTTCCACCTGTGTATCTTCTACAAGAGGCTTTCAATTCACACTTGGGGGAGGTACTGGTAAATGTTTAACAGTCATCTCTGAGGGAGGAAGAAATGAACACAAAACACACTTTTAAGTCTAATCTCCATTATTAACATTTTCTCCATTACCTTCTTAAGTCTAGAAAAGCAACAAAGCAAATCAAGTCCTGATTTATATCATTTGCCAATTTCTAAGGTATAAATGCTCATGCTGAAAATTGAACAATTAGCTCCCCCAAATTATATGCATGATCTGGGCTAAGTGACTTTATGTTTCTGAGCCTCAGCCTTTTTTCATCTATAGAATAAGAAGAATGGACGAGGTGACTTCTGAGGTTCCTTCCAGCCCTAAATCCTTGATACCCCAAACTGAGTCATAGGAAGTATGCTGTCTTGTCCAAGATCACACAAGCAATGAATGGCAGAGTCAGGATGTGAATCAAAGTTTTCTGAGTGCCTTCCCTATGATTCTGTATTTCTAAGCAAAGGTTGGATGATCCCATGTCAGGTATATTGTGAAAGAATTTTCCTTCCAGGTACAGATTAGATATAATAGCCTTTGGTATCCCCTGTAACTGAGATTCTGTGATTCTGGAGTGAAATTTTTTTTTAAAAAGGTAACAAATCCAGACATTCTCTGAACATACACAGGTAGTTCTTAAATTACCAGTAGAACTGTATCTCCAAGAGTTTCTTTTTTTAAGATTCTTCTTTGGAATTCAGAATGTATTTTCTCCCATATATGTAGTGATTCATAGAAGTTTAGATTTCCTGACCAGCATTCAAAAAAGCCTGTTTAATCACACTTACTTCAAGGCTCTATGATTTCTTCAGCATATGTATTTCCTTTATTGATAGAGATTGCAATTCTTTGTTTTTTTCTAAAATCTATTTATTATACATGTGAAATCATAAAAATATTTCAATATTAATCACATTGGCAAAAAAATAAAGTGAGGAAATATCTTTTTATTTTTATTCAGAGTTCATCTGTTCTCCCTCTGGAATTGGGTAGCATTTTTTCATTATTAGTCTTTTGTAATTGTCTTGGACCATTGTATTGATTAGATAGTCACAGCTATTTCACAGCTGATTAACAACATTAATCAACATCATTGTTGTTAGCATGTATAATAATCTCCCAATTCTCCCATTATCTATCCCAGTTCTTGCTATGTGTTTTTTTTCCTGAAACAACACTGTCCTCCTTGCTCCCCCCTGTGCCCATCATTTTTTATAGCATACTCTAGTACTTTATTACAATTATATGTCCAAACTTGGTCAGTCATTTCCTAAAATAATTAACATCACTTCAATTTCCAGTTCTTTGCTACTGCAAAAATAGTTAACTTTAAATATTGTTATACATATAAGTCTTTTTCTTCTTTAGATCCTTTTGGGGTACAGACTTGGTAGTGGTATTACTAGATCAAATGGTATACAGTTTTATAGCCCTTTGAGCAAAATTTCAAATTATTCTTCCAAATATTTGGACCAGTTCATAACTTCACCAACAGTTAATTAATATACCTATATTTCCTCAGCCTCTCCAACATTTGTCATTTATGATCAGTGTGAGGTAGTATGTTTCTAATCAATAGGGATTTAGAATATTTTTTTCATATAACTATGTATATGATTTTGATTTCTTCTTTTGAAAACTATTTGTTCATATCCTTTGAACATTTATCATTTGAAGACTGACTCTCTCATAAATTTGAGAAATGAGGCCTTTATTGGAGAAACTTGTTATAATTTTTATATCACTTTATTGTCTATGGTACTTTTAAATAAAATATCATTTTCCCAAGTATCTCTTTTAATTAGATCTATTTTTTCTTTTGCTTTGTCTGAGATTGTGATTGCTATCCCTGCCTTTTTTAAAAATTTCAACTAAAGCATATTAGATACTGCTCCAGCCCTTTAATTTAACTCCATGTATGTCTTTCTGTTTCAAGTGTTCCTTCTTGTAAACAAACATTTTGGTTTCTAATGCATTCTACTATCCACTTTGTTTTATGGGTGAACTCATCTTGTTCACATTCACATATGATTATTACGTGTGCATTTCCCTTCATCCCATTTTCTTCTATCTATACTTCTTTCTCTTTCTATCTAATCTGTCTCTCCTTAAAAATATGTTTAGTTTCTGACCCCTGCTTCTTTTAATCTGTCTTCCTTTTTATCATCTCCCTTACATCTCCTGTCCTCTTTCCCTTCTATTTTTCTATTGGGTAATATAGATTTCTATACCCTACTGAGTGTGTGTGTGTGTGTGTGTGTGTGTGTGTGTGTGTGTATGTATTCCCCTCACTCAACCAATTTCAATAAGAATGAGGTTCAAGCATTTTTCCTCTCCCCATTTCCCCTTCCACTATAATAGTTCTTCCTTGTGTGCCTCTTTTATCCCCATTCTACTTCTCCTTTATGCCTTCTCCCAGTGACTTCCTTTTTCACACACTCATTTTTTTTAGATCCTTCCAACATAATTGATTCAAATTCATGCCTTTTGTCTATATAGACTCCTCACTGCCCTAATATTTTAGGAGTTACATGTATCATCTTCCCATTTAGGAATGTAAATAGTTTTACTTTCTTGAGTTCCTTATGATTACACTTTCATGTTTACCTTTTTTATGCTTCTCTTGAATTTTATGCTTCAGTGTCAAATTTTCTTTTCATTAGAAATGCTAGGTAGAACAGTGGATAGAGAACCAGCCCTGAAGTCAGGAGGACCTGAGTTCAAATCTGGTTTCAGACACTTAACATTCCCTAGCTGTGTGACCCTGGGCAAGTCACTTAACCCCAATTGCTTCAGCAAAAAAGCAAAAAAAAAATTCTTGAAAGCCCTCTCTATTCATTAAATATCTCTACTCTAAAGAACTATGAGTTTTTCTAGGTAGGTTAGTTTAGGTTATAGTACTAACTTTTTTTCCTTCGAGAATATGAAATTCCAAGCCCTCTTCTTTAATGTGGAAACTACTAAACCTTGTGTGATCCTGATTGTGACCCACAGTATTTGAATTGTTTCTTGCTAGATGCTTGCAATATTTTCTTCTTGTCCTAAGAGCTTTGAAATTTGGCTATAATATTTCTGGGAGTTTTTATTTGGGGATCTTTTTCAGGAGGTAATAGGTGATTTCTTTAAATTTCTACTTATTCTTTAGATCTAAGATATTGGGGGCAGTTTTTCTTTACTTTCTTAAAATATGATATCCAGGTTATTTTTTTTAAATCATGGCTTTCAGATAGTATAATAATTTACAAATTTTTTTCTAATGAGAGAGTTTATATTTTCCTTTTTCCTCCCCATTCCTTTGAGTTTGTTTCATGGAGTCATTAGTTTATATTGGCCCAATTCTAATTTTTAAGGAATTATTTTATTCAGTGAGCTTTTGACAAAAAAACCCCTCTTTACCAATTTGATTAGTCCTGCTTTTTTAAAGAGGTCTTTTCTTCAGAGAATTTTTGTGCCTCTTTTATTTAGGCCAATTCTGTTTTGTAAAGAGTTATTTTCTTCAATTTTCTTGTTGCCTCTTTTACCAAGTCATTAATTTTCTTTTCAAAATTTTCTTGCATTATTCTCATTTCCTTCACCAACCTTTATTTCTTTCTTTAACTCTTCCAGGAATTCTTGCTGGCCTTGGATCTAATTAACATTTTTCTTTGAGGCTTTGCTTCTTGTTATTTTCACATTGTTTTCTTCTTCTGAATTTATTCTTAGTCTTCCCTGCCAGCATAATAGCTTTTTATGACCAAATTGTTTTATTTTATTTTGCTGATTTTTCTAGTCTATTTCTTGACTTTGCATTTTGCAATTTTGTTAAAATTGGACTTTATTCACCTAATTGGGGAGGCTCTGTCCTAAACTTTAGGCTTTTTCATGCTGCTATTTTCAGAGCTTGTTTTGGGGGTATGTTTTTAGAGTTTCTGGAGTGATCCTGGTAGAGAAGTTATCACGTTTATCCTGCTTTGTGCTCCAGTCTTTACCTAGAAATAACCCTTGATCTTTCAAAGCCAAAAACACTAAAGCTCCTCTTTGCCTTGGAACTGTTATAAGGGCCCCTGCTCTCTTATAACCTACCAGAAACACTCTTCTCTGGAACTGCAACCCAGCACTGTTTATGGGAAGTAGTTTCCAATCAGTGACAGCTGCATCCAGTGTCAACAAAGGCTCCCCTATAATTTCTTTCTAACCAGTTGCCTAACTTTACCTCCCTCCCCCATGGTCTTTGGGCTGAGAACTGGGCAGCTGTTGTTGCCACTGTTGCAGCTACCTCCAAAGCCCATAGATAGAGCTTCTAAGCTGTGCTCCAGCCTGGCACTCACCCTGTTGTGACAGACTCATCCTGCCAACCTGCTAAGTTGTGTTAAGCTAGAAAAATATCTTACACTTACTCCTTATTGGCACTGCTCTTCCAAAATTTTATTTGAGGAGTTATTTTAAAGTTATTTAGAGAGCCATGTTGTGGGAGTTCAGCTGGGCCACTGCCTGTTCTCCACCATTTTTTCTCTATTGATCAATCCCTCTATCTTAGATAGTTCTTATAAGCTATTGTGTCCCCTGCCAAGTTTCACCTGTTAGCCAAATTTCTGGTCATAAACCTCATCATTGGAAGGTGAGCTATGCTGGATCAAATGGTTGTTACATAGTTCATTCCTAATTCTGTCCTGGTAGCATTTTCAGTTTGATGAGATCAACCAGAGGCTGAGCTACTTCAGACTCATCTCTCCTGGGATTGAAAAAACCTTTTTCTTTGTATCTCTACAATTTAGCACAGTGTCTAGGACATAGTAAGTACTGCTCTTATTAACTAAGATTAATTTGGATTAGTTCTGCCACTATAATGACTGGTGAGACTTTAAATAAATCATTCAACACTTCTGGGTGAACCCTGTAAAACGAGACTTGGTTGCAAAAATTCAAAATGTTTAGCTTAGAAAAAAGATCTTGGAAAATGAATGATACTATTTTCAGGTATTTAGTCAGTCAATAAACAGTGCTGATAATGTGCCAGGAACTGTACTAAGCTTTGGGGATTCTAAGAAACACAAAAGACAGTCCCTGCCCTCAAGGAGTTTACAATGTAATGGGAAAAGACAACACATAAAAAAGAAAATTAAAAGGAAAGAAAGAAGAGATGAAAGGGGAGGGAAGAGTACCCAGTGCAGGGAAAGATGAAGACTTGCAGCCATGTGGGAAATGATGATGTATATGCCCTCGGCTATCTCAAATGGGGTGATCCAGCAGAAACTCTCTATAATTTACCCTTTCTTCTCTCCAAACAGAGGAAGGGGCCCCAGGAAGAGAGGTTTTATTAAAGGGATATTGTGAGGAAAAAGGGGTAAACCTTTTACTTTTTTCTCAAAGGATCCAAGATTTAAATCTGTAAAGGTTCTCATGGGTCATGGTTCAACCTCCTGATTTTGTCAAAGAGGAAATTGAGACAAAATTAAGTGCCTTACCCAACTTCACAATAGTATTAAGATGTGGCTCCTCTAATTTCATATTGAACCCTTTCTAAGCCCATGCTGCTTCTCTGAGTGTAAGTGGCAGATGACTATTTCCACCCAGAATAAGAGGACCCTCCCCCCCAATAGAGTTGTTCATATACATGTGTTCTTTATATTGGAAGAACTTGTCACTCAATCCTGTTTGCCTCAGTTTCCTCATCTGTAAAATGAGCTGGAGAAGGAAATGGCAAACCAGGTCAGTCTCTGTGCCAAGAAAACCCCAAATAGGATGATGAAGAATTGCACACTACTGAAATAACCCAAGGGTTTTTTTCCCTTTCTCTGAGTGTCTTTAGATAGTGCCTAACAATTTTGCATAATAATTGCTTAATAAATGTTTGTTGGAATGGGATATAGGAGATTTCTGCTCAGATGCAAGTTGTACTAGAAGACTTCTGAAGTCCCTTCTGACTGAACTTCTAACAGACACCTGGGAAAAGCTATCAAATAAAAATGGATCCCTGTCAAAACTACTTTAAAATGATGAAGTTTCATTGGGCTCACTAATTATCTCCTAATGACAAACATCTCAAATGTAGGATAGAACAACCTAAGAAATAGAAGGAAAAACTATTTCACTTTGTTGGGAAATGCTTTTTTTAAAAATTCCTTGTGCTTTTCTTTGAGAATCATTACAAGGTGGTACATAGGAAAGACATTATCTTATAGGTAAAGAGGAAGTTTTGTTCTCTTTTTAATTTTCCTTTTTTTTTGAATGTACATTATGCAGAATAAGTAAAGTTCATTTTAACCCCACTGTGAAACTGAATGAGTAGCTTAGAAAAACTGACATTTGATTTGACACAGAAAGATATTTAATTTAAAGCTGGAAGATGATTTCAAAAATATTTCTGATGACTGCTTTACATGATAGATCTGATTATAGCTACAACTAAACCAAGTAAACCCTATTCAGATAGGTGGTGTTCTTATTCACAAAATTCAATCAACTGGCCTTTTAATTTTTAAATGATAGTTTTTCCTTTTATTATTTAACTTATTAAAGATTGAGTGCATAAAACTAGAAAAGGGATTATTTATGTAATATCTTCTAAGATCTTTGAAATTATAGAGTGAACCTTGGGGCGGATAACATTGTATCCAGAACAGTTTTTCTAACCCATAAGTATAACACTTTCCTGTTCAATAAACCCAATGACTCTCTGTTTCTTCTAGGATCAAATATAAATCCCTATGGCATTGAAAATTCTTCAATGGTAGCTAGGTAGCTCAGTAGGAAGTATACTGGGCCTGGAGTCAGGAGGATCTGAGTTCAAATTCAACCCTAGGTACTAACTCTGTGTGACTCTGGGCAAGTCACTTAACCCTGTTTGCTTCAATTTCCTTATTTGTAAAATGAACTGGAGAAGAAAATATCAAATCACTCCAATATCTTTGCCAAGAAAAGTCGGACATAACTAATTGAGCAAATAACAACAATAGTCTATTAAAATATAAATTATTATTAACAATAATAAAAGCTCTTCTCAACCTGCCCCTTTACTGTTTTTCCAGGCTTCTCCATACATTCTGCATTCTAGTCCTACTGTCTTACTTGTTCTGCTCTCTCTGTCTCCTGTCTCCATGCCTTTACTCTGACTGATTCCCCATCCCTAGAATGTATTTTTCTCAGTTCTGATCCTCCAAATTTTCAGTTTCTTTGAAGTCTCATTTCAAGCACTATCTTCTAGTTGAAGCCTTTGCTGATTCCTCCCAACTGCTAGTGCATTTCTTTCCAAAATTTATAATAGTTATGTATGTATTCTGTATTCTCCCATTAGAATATAAAGTTCTCCAAAGCAGAGAAAGCGTTACATTTGTTTTTGTATTCCAAGCATTTAGTACAGTGTTTCACACATAGTAAATTTCTATTTTTACTTTTTTTTTCTGAGGCAATTGGGGTTAAGTGACTTGCCCAGAGTCACAAAACTAGGGAATGTTAAATGTCTGAGACAGATTTGAACTCAGGTCCTCCTGACTTCAGGGCTGGTGCTCTATCTTCTATACCATCTAGCTCTCCTAGTAAATTTCTTAATAAGTGTTTGGTGAATGGTTGCATAGGAGATAGAAGATAGCGATCCTAAATCTGATTCTCTTAACAACTGAAATGCTTTTGTCTCTTGACTCCTCCCTACCATGGTTCAGGGCTATGATTCCTTGGGCTCTCCTTGAACTCCCATTTATTTGGTCTTCTGCTATTTTATCCTTTTCTCTCATCCTAAATGTTTGGTTCCTAAGCAGTATTTTCATTAATAAACCTCTCCCAGTCTCTATATTGTGGGTGCTGGAGAATTCAGAACAATGGAAACAGTGGCCATATGGTTGTGGGTTGTTAGAAGTTTATCATAGTGTTCAGTGAGAGCTAAGAATCAGTAAAAGGGTAGGAGGAAGCATATTAGAGTAGGTTTTCCAGGTACTAGAGGAAAGGAGAGTGAAGGGATGTAGAAATATACCTATCCTCAGATAAGGTTAACAAATCCTGGGGCCACATCTTCAAAAACATTCTAGTTTCAAAAGTTTTCTGGAATTGAACTCTGTCATTGCAGTTGCTCCTCCTCTTACCACATATGGAGGTAAGAGAGGGATTAAATACCATCCTTCCTGTCTCAGGTGCCATCCTCAGCATTCTTAATAATTAAATCCAAGAAAGCTTTAGTAGGATTTCAGGATCATGAATTAAGTGTTTTTGCTTAAAATTTTTATATCCCTCACCTGCTCATCATTGTCAGAAATCCCTTTAATGGAAGGCAAAGCCATTCAATGATAGAGAGAAGATAGAGAGCTTAAAATGCAAAGATGGATGAGAGAATAATTCTCTTTCATTATTTCTAGTGCATAGTTCCCTGATTAGCTGGAACTGTGTTTCTCCTGCTATCTCTCTGAATATTTCCCATGCAGAAGGGACACATGCGTGTTGTATCTCTAAGCCCTTAGGTTAATATGTGTAGATAAACATTTATAATTACATAATTATATTTATCAGTAGATAACTACAGACCTGAATTTTTTATAGATGTGACCATTTGCATCTCTGGCAAAGATAGGTACATTTAAAGGCCTTTTTTTTCTATATCCATATTTGAGAATTTGGTTCTTCTACTACTATAAGCATGTCATAAAACATTCATATACGTAAAGTACTAATGAGTTTGCTCTTAAATACATTTTTCAAGGTACACATTTGGAATCCAAGTTGGTTAATTTATTATATTCATGTTAAAAAGTAGAAGCATCTCAATTTAGCCTCTGAATAATGTCACCTCCTTCTCCTCTATCTCTTTAAACTGACTTGTTTATTCAACCTGATATCACTGGCACATCTGGGAGTTCCCAGAGATTATGGCCATGACAGAGCTTTTACTTAAAATGTTTGAGAATCTTAGGGATACCTCTTTGGTGGGTGGGAGGCATTCTATTAATTGCTACTGTTGCTTATAAACCCTTACTTGTGTGGTTCCCATTTATATAAACTCAGTCATCATGATGTGATTAACTTTCCCCTCACTCTGCCTTTTTAATTTTTTTCTCAATAGTATTTTATTTTTTCCAAATATACATAAAGATGGTTTCCAATATTAATTTTTTGTAAAATTTTGTGTTACAATTTTTTCCCTCCCTTTCTTATCTCCTTCCTCCTCAAGACAGTAAGCAATCTGGTATCAGTTAAACACGTACAATGTCATTAACTCTCGAACACAAAAGCATTTACTTAACAGTAAGGTGAAGGCAAAAATAATTATAGCATTATGCTACCACAATATAAAACAAATGAAAGAATGCCCATTATATCACAGATTACCTTAAAGCTAGATCACATTTTCCCACCAATATACACAGTATATGGGGAGAGTGGGCTCACACTTGAATGAGTTCTAGAAGGGAAGAAGGCAAGTGAGGACATTGCATGTGTTCAGATAATTCACAATTTTGACTATAGTATTTGATATCCTTGTTTTCCTCAGGAACCATTTGGAGCTCCATACAAAGCCACTTATCTGCTATCTGTTTTTGTTTTGGGTGTTTTTTTATATTTATTGTTATGCTATTGGACAAATCCACCACTTTTCTACTTTCCAATTTATGAAAAAGTGACAAGCTCTTTTAACTTAGTTATTCTTAAAAGGGCACTGAGAAAATGTTATGATATTTTAGTGGCAAGCAATTCCACTACAAGGAATATCCTTAGTTTGGCTCTTTGGGAAATTCAGACCAGCCTGATCAGTTCTTCATTCAAAAAGATTATGCATCTTCTAATTAGCTTTCAATATCTTATTACCACAAAACAGAACTTACATAAACAAAATTCCTTAGTTTCATTCTCTGCAATACAATTAAGCCCAATAAATTCTTAATGCAATTCTGCTTTACTCAATCACATTTAACAAAGAAACTACAAAACTCTTCTCTTCCCCTCTGCTTTTCCCTCTCAAATCTGAAGCAGGAAATTGAGATCAAGCAAATAACATTGAGCTAGTGCTAAAGAACAATAGCTTAAATTGCGAGAGTTCAGTTCTCTTCTAATCAAGAGGTTTCCAACCTTTTCTTCAGCCAATCTACAAAGAAATATCTCTCATATAATCAGCAGCCTCCAAGTATAGTAGCTAAAGCCTCCAGACATCCCTTCAGAGATGAAACTCATGGAACCCAACTTTCTATTAGTAATGGAATCAATAGCCATCATATTTTCCCATATTCTTCAAAAAGTTTTTGACATATCATGTGAGTTTTAACTTCTCACATTCTAAAATCACTCACACACCAATGACCAGAATCATCATTCCCTTTGTCATTTCTCTGTCTTCAAACAGGTCCTCTCATTCCATTAATCTAAAAGGCAGTTTTCTACCTGTTTTTTTAATGACTCTCCTCCCATTTTGACAGAAAAGCTGTTTCTTCACACATGAGTTTATTTTTCCCCTCAAAAGTATTTTTTGCTGTCCCTTTCAGCAAAGAAACTATGTATACAGAGAGTAGTTCTTTAACCCCTCCCCTTTTTACACAAAGTTTTACTTCCTGCCATTTTAGCAAACAGTTGTCTTAGACATGAAATCTTTAAATATGCCATTTATGCTGGTGAATTTTTGAATCTATAAGTCACATTTTTATTATCTATTCCTTGCTTTATGAAATTTATTATCTAACAAAGGTATAAATTAAACTTCTCTAAAATGAATCAGATTTTTTACATTAATTTCACTTTAAAATGGATAAATATAAAATTAAAAACCCCATAGACTGTGTTGAGAATTTTTGTTCTAATAGAAGTTAGTTTTCCAGTATTGGTTAATTGTAATAGAGCTCTTGTTAAGATACTGATACCCTGTAGTGGGGAAGTTAGGTAGTGTAATGGATAGAGCACCCACCCTGGAGTCAGTCAGTCAACCTCAGACTCTTACTAGCTATGTGTCCCTGAGCAAATTACTTAACCCCATTTGTCCCAGTTCTGGATCTGTAAAGAGAAGGAAATGCCAAACCACTCCAGTATCTTTACCACCTCAAATGGGATCATGAAGAGGAATCAGATATGACTGAAGTTAACTGAACAACAATAATTATACCTTTTCCTCTTTGGTATTATAATTGAAGCCTTCTCTTAAGAATTAATGTTTCCTTTTCACTCTCTTTCAGTATTGCTATTTTTTTTTAAAACCATTGTTTATTTGGAGCTTGACATACTGGCTGATCTCCTCTGTCCTCAGCTCTTGTAAATATGGTCACCTCATTCTTTTGCCCAAGTGTTTCCTCTGCTAAGTAAAGCTTCACTGAAAATATTCAAAGCTAGCAAGTGTTTGCTAAGATCTGATATAGCAGAGCCCTAAAGTGCATGCAACCTTTACATTTTAGACTTGTTATATTAAAATAATTAGGTCACTGCTGTCTAAATGTTGCAAGCTTGAAGTCCCCCCTTCAGTACCTACTGGATTGCTTGATTCAGAGAAGTGATAGTGAACTTTAAATGAAAATTAAAGACATTTTTGTCTTTTTTAAGTAAATTGGACTTTCCTTCCGGGGGTGGAGCCATGGTGGCGGAGATCAGACAGGATTCTCTGTAACCTCCTCTAACCTCCCCTCAAACTAACAAAATATGAAGCCTCTAGACTGATTCTGAAGCAAAAAAATCCACAATATCCGGAGAGCAACGCGATTCTAGAAGAAGATACTCTGGAGGAACCTCAAAACAGGTCTGTTTTAATGGGGCAGGGGGTGGCCTGCTGAATCCAGACTGCAGCACAGGGAGACCGGGGCAGGGAGCCGGAGCAGGGAGCTGGAACAGGAGTCAGAACAGGAGTGGGAGCGTTGTGCTTTTCACACAACTGGGAGTCTTCTTCGAGCCTCTTGGAACAATTTGTCCTGATTGTGTGCAGGTGGTTTGGAGGGTCTGCCTTTTGAGGGGGATAGATTGTGAACCACTGAACCCCTGATGAGCATCGTAACTAGCTGCCATTACACAGCACCTTAAAGCAATCAATCAAACAACAGGTCTGATAAGCACCAGAAATAATTCAATCAGCTGAGCTGCCCAGCCCTGACATAATTCAATCAGCAGAACTGCCCAGTTCCTGAAATAACTCAATCAGCAGAACTGCCCCAGGGCAAATTAAAGCAGCTGTCCCACCTTTGCCCTAAACAGACCTCACACCTTTAAAAAAATGAATAAAAAACCAAAAAGAGCTCTCACCATAGATAACTTTTATGGAGAGAGGGAAGAACAGACCTCAAATCCTGAGGCCCCTAAAGGTAAAGCAACTCCAGAAAAAGCCCCAAAGAGAGACATAAATTGGTCTCCATGTCACAAGGCTTTCTTTGAAGATTGCATAAAAAATCTTAAAAGAGAGTTAGAAGAAACATGGGGAAACGAAATGAGATCACTGCAAAATAAAATAGAAAAAATGGAAAAAGAATGCAGTGAACAAAAAAATGTAATTGGTCAATTGCAAAAGGAACTAAAAACAGTAACTGAAGAAAATAAGACATTAAAAATTAGAATCGAACAATTGGAAATTAATGACTCATCAAGACTTCAAGAATCAGTTGAACAAAAACAAAAAAATGAAAAGATAGAGAAAAACATGAAATATCTCCTAGGAAAAACAACTGACCTGGAAAATAGATCTAGGAGAGACAA
>JAJPUD010000815.1:153516-228684 GCA_023553655.1 Myrmecobius fasciatus
AAACCATATGATAATCTCAATAGATGCAGAAAAAGCATTTGATAAAAAATTAAGTAAATTGGAAATAATTTGAAGGGTTCTGATGAAGAATTGGATCTCTTTTGGGTTCACCAAATTTGCAGCTTTAGAAGTAAATGAAGGGGATTCTTTTTAAAATAGTATTTGGTGTTTCCTGGTTTCTTCCTAGATGGTATCCTATTTCTCTTAAAAATAGTGCAAAATCTCATACTATTTCTTTTTTTATTAAAGCTTTTTATTTACAAAACATATACATGGACAATTTTTCAACATTGACCCTTGCAAAACTTTCTGTTCCAAATTTTTCCCTCCTTCCCCCCCTCCCCTCCCTAGATGGGAGGTAGTCTAATACATGTTAAATATGTTAAAATATATGATAAATCCAATATACGTATACATATTTATACAGTTATCTTTCTGCACAAGAAAAATCGGATCTAGAAAGAAAAAAATCTGAAAAGGAAAACAATGCAAGCAAACATCAATAACAAGCATGAAAATGTTATATTGTGGTCCGCATTTCATATCCCTCTCTCTGGGTGTATATGGCTTTCTTCACTGAACAATTGGAACTGGTTTGAAACATTTCATTGTTTGTGGCAGCCCTTTTTGTAGTGGCAAGAAACTGGAAATTGAAAGCATGCCCATCAATTGGAGAATGGCTGAATAAATTATGGTATATGAATGTTATGGAATATTATTGTTCTGTAAGAAATGACCAACAGGAGGATTTCAGAGAGGCCTGGAGAGACTTGCATGAACTGATGCTGAGTGAAATCAGCAGAACCAGGAGAACATTGTACACAGCAACAAGACTATATGATGATCAATTGTGATGGACATGGTTCTCTTCAACAATGATGCAATTCAAACCAGTTCCTATTGTTCAGCCATGAAGATAGTCATATACATCCAGAGAGAGGCCTGTGGGAACTGAGTGTGAACCACAACACAGCATTTTAACACTTTCTATGAATATTTCCATGCATTTTGTTTCCCTTCTTGGGTTGTTTTTTCTTCTTCTCTTTCTAGATCTGATGTTTCTTGTGCAGTAAGATAACTGTATAGATATGTATACATGTATTGTATTTGTCATATAATTTATCCTATTTAGCATGTATTAGATTACCTGTCATCTAGGGGTGGGGAGTGGGGGGAAGGAGGGGAAAATCTTGGGAAAAAAAGTTTTTGCAAAGGTCAATGTAGAAAAATCACTCATATGTTATGTAAATAAAAAGCTTTATAAAAAAAGAAACATTTCATTGTTGAAGAGAGCCATGTCCATCAGAATTGATCATCATATAGTATTATTGTTGCCGTGTATAATGATCTCCTGATTCTGCTCATTTCACTCAGCATCAGTTCATGCAAGTCTCTCCAGGCCTCTCTGAAATCATCTTATTGGTCGTTTCTTACAGAACAATAATATTCCATGACATTCATATACCATAATTTATTCAGTCAAAGGGTATGCACAGTTTGATAACTCTTTGAGGACAGTTCCTAATTGCTCTCAAGAATGGTTGGATCCATTCACAGTTCCACCAACAATGTATCAGTGTCCCAGTTTTCCCACATCCCCTCCAACATTCGTCATTATATTTTCCTGTCATCTTGGCCAATCTGACAGGTTTGTAGTGGTATCTCAGAGTTATCTTAATTTGCATTTCTCTGACAGTGATTTGGAGGATCTTTTCATATGACTAGAAATAGTTTCAATTTCTTCATCTGAAAATTGTTCATATCCTTTGACCATTTATTAATTGGTGAATGACTTGAATTCTTATAAATTTGAGTTAATTCTCTATGTATTTTAGAAACGAGGCCTTTATCAGAACCTTTAAATGTAAAAATGTTTTCCCAGTTTGTTACTTCCCTTCTAATCTTGTCTGCATTAGTTTTGTTTGTATAAAAACTTTTAAACTTAATATAATCAAAATTATCTATTTTGTGATCAATAATGATCTTTAGTTCTTTAGTCACAAATTCCTTCCTCCTCCATAGATCTGAGAGACAAACTATCCTATGTTCTTCTAATTTGTTTATAATATCATTATTTTTATCTAGATCATGAACCTTATCTTGGCATTCAGTGTTAGGTGTGGGTCAGTGCTTAGTTTCTGCCATACTAGTTTCCAATTTTCCCAGCAGTTTTTGTGAAATAGCGAGTTCTTATCCCAAAATCTAAGTCTTTGGGTTTGTCAAATACTAGATTAGTATAGTCATTATTTTGTCCTGTGATCCTAACCTATTTCACTGATCAACTACTTTGTTTCTTAGCCAGTACCAAATGGTTTTGATGACTGCTGCTTTATAATATAGTTTTAGATCTGGTACAGCTAGGCCACCTTCATTTATTTATTTTTTTCCATTAATTCCCTTGAAATTCTTGACCTTTTGTTTTTCCAGATGAATTTTGTTGTTATTTTTTCTAGGTCAGTTAAATAGTTTCTTAGGAGTTTGATTGGTATAACACTAAATAGATTAGTTAGGTAGTACCGTCATCTTTATTATATTCGCTTGACTTATCCAAGAGCACTTGATATTTTTCCAGCTGTTTAGATCTGACTTTATTTGTGTGTAAAGTGTTATGTAGTTTTGCTCATATGGTCCCTGACTTTCCCTTGGCAGATAGATTCCTAAATATTTTATACTATTGATAGTTATTTTAAATGGAATTTCTCTTTGTATCTCTTGCTGTTGGATTTTGTTAGTGATGTATAAAAATGCTGATGATTTATGTGGGTTTATTTTGTATCCTGCAACTTTACTAAAGTTGTGGATTATTTCTAATAGCTTTTTAGTTGATTCTCTAGGGTTCTCTAAGTATACCATCATGTCATCTGCAAAGAGTGATAATTTGGTTTCCTCATTACCTACTCTAATTCCTTTAAATTTCTTTTCTTCTCTTATTGCCAAAGCTAGCATTTCTAATACAATATTGAATAGTAATGGTGATAGTGGGCAACCTTGTTTCACCCTTGATCTTATTGGGAATGGTTCCAGTTTATCCCCATTACATATGATGCTAGCTAATGGTTTTAAATAGATGCTACTGACCATTTTAAGGAAAAGCCCATTTATTCCTATATTCTCTAGTGTTTTTAATAGGATTGGATGTTGGATTTTATCAAATGTTTTTTTCTGAATCTATTGAGATAAACATATGGTTTTGTTAATTTGGTTATTGACATAGTCAATTATACTAATGATTTTCCTAATATTGAACCATTCCTGCATTCCTGGTATAAATCCTACTTGGTCATGGTATATTATCCTGGGGATGATTTTCTGTAATCTCTTTACTAATATTTTATTTAAGATTTTGGTATCAATATTCATTAGGGAGATTAGTCTATGATTTTCTTTCTCTGTTTTCATCCTACCTGGTTTGGGTATCAGTACCATGTTCCAAATTGCTCTTCAGAATGGTCGGATCATTTCACAACTCCACCAACAATGTCCCAGTTTTCCCACATTGCCTCCAACATTTATCATCATCTTTCCCTGTCTTCTTAGGCATTCCAAAAGGTATAAAATGGTACCTCAGAGTTGCTTTAATCTTCATTTCTTTTATTAATAGTGATGTAGAGCATTTTTTCATATGACTAAAAATGGCTTTAATTTCTAAGGCCATGTGTTCTTAACAATATTGGCAACCAGACTGGGGAGGGACTTAAATATTCCTAGACTATTGAAAGTGCGTTCATCCATCCATGCCTTGTGTATGCACATTCAGTTCTCATTCAGTAGCCAACTAGAAGGTTTTTCATCACTTACTAGAAGCCAACAAGAAACAGCCTCAGAATACTTGTTTATGAGCAGCAGAATCCTTCTACTCTGCATAGTAGATGTCTCACCATCCTGCATAGGCAGCAGATAGAAAACACTATGTATGCTCCAACGACTGGGCCTTCGATGGCCATTTTCCTATTACAAATATATTAAAATGACTGAGCAAAATGGAAAACACATCTTTTTTCACAGAATCTCAGAATTGGCTGTAGCCTCAAACATCATCTAGTACATATCTGAAGCATGAATCACAAGGAAATGGCTAGCCAGTCTTTGCTCCAGTAAGGAGGAAACCACTATCTCTTGAAGCAAGCCAGTAACTCTAATTGTATTAAAGATTTTTTGTTTTGTTTTCTTATTTCCTGAGAATAAGTCTAAATTCACTCTTTTGCAACTTTTACCAACTTTCTCCTGGTTCTACCTTCTGTAAGTGAACAGAACAAGTATAATCCCTTTTCTCTGTGACAACCCTTCAAATATTCCATATTCATATATTCCCCTTAAGGCTTCTCTTCTCTAATTGCTTCAGTTAATTCTCATTTTGTGTGATCTGGAGGTCCTTATCTATCCTGGCTACTCTCCTTTCCTGGAAATTCTACAGTTATCAACTAAGTCAATGTGACTTAGTATATCCCATCCTGGGATTTGAAAGGAAGAAGATTCCCCCTGGCTCCTGCATTTCCTCATTTGACTATATTTTCATAATATACAATTCCCTTCTACCCCCTACCCTTTCACTTTTCACATAGCCTGTTCCCACTGCCAACATTTATTAAACTTTGTGACACATTATATGAGTCTCCATTTCCCTTTTTTGTTAAAATGGATCATAAGAAAACCAGAGTTTTTGTGAGCATCAGACAAAATAGTATTATCTGTAACTAGGCAAATTAGTTACTAACACACAAAGCAATCCATTTGTACAGTAATCCCTCCCAATCCTCTCCTGGACCCCCTTCAGCATGCTACTTATTTGTTATGTTATTTTTAAAATTTGTTACTTTATTAATTACTTATCGATTTCAGAGTCAAAGGGTTTTGATATTACTTCATAAATTACTAAAATGCAAAATCTTTCTCACTTAATAGTTGTTCAGTTCTGCTCCTTTCTTATCTCTCTTCTTTCACTTTCAATCCTGAATAATAATAATAATAATAATAATAAATAACGCATCCACATAAATATTTAAACAATGTATTAGCAGTGAGGAAGGTCACAGCCATAAAATGAATAACATTTTAGACTGAGGACTCAAGAAATTAGAAATTCCTTTAAAGTGTTATCAACAGTTATTTCTGGAATCTGAAAGGCAGGGGAAAGCAGTTATTTGCTAGACTTCTCATCCATGACTAACAACTAGTTCTTTTAAAACATTGGATTCACAGTTTAGTAAATCAGTTCTCTTCAGAATGTAAGTTGGTTACTCAATTCCTTTCAGAGTTAACATTCTAAAAAATTCTTCTCGGAAATGGCAGTGAACTACATTTTTTTTTTCACAGAATAAGATTGAACTCAGTTCAGTTCTCACCAGGACTGAGAGTTTAATTTATTTTCCTTCAGGAATTCTCCTCAGTGTCTTCACAGAAAGGCAATTAACATCTCTTAAAGACAACACTCAGTTGTCCAAGTATCTCAAAGATTCTCTTTCCAGTGGCACTTCACTTCAAAATGACAGTCCTGTTAATCTTCTCTCAATTCCTCATCACAAACTATACAAGCCATCATAGTTAACTGTTAGTCTCTCATTATAGTTAACTGTCAGTCGCTAAGATTCTCTTCTCTCTCCAAGATAAAATATCAATGGGAGGGGCTGTGGAAATAGATTACATTTGTAAAGTACCATGCAAATTTTAGAGTGTCCCATAAGTATCAGTTATTATAGTTATATGAAATGAGTTTGAGACAGTTCACTATCATTATCACCTTGGATTTCCTCCAGTTTTTAAAAATATCTTTCCTTTAATGTGACAATCAAAACTGAATGGAATATTCCAAATGTGGTCTGACCAAGATTTAGTACAATAGTGCTCTTACCTCCATATTTTTGGACACAATGGCTTCATTCATGGCTAAGGTTCTGGGGAACCATATTATGCTATTAGTTTATATCACTTGAATTCCACTAAAACCTTTATATCTTCTTCCAATGAGCTACTGTCGATGCATGTTTATTGAATCTTGTACTTTTAAAACTGATTTTTAAAAATCAAGGGCAAGGGTAGGACCTTATATTTATCACTATCAAATGTTATCTTATTAGATTTAGCCCAGCTTTCTAGCCTGTCAAAAGTTTTTCATATTCTGAGTCTCTACTCTAGTATATTGTTTATCCCTCCCAGCTTTGTGTCATCTGCAAATTGATAAGCATGCCCTGTATGCTTTTATCCCAGAAAGTGATAAAAATGTTAAAACACTATAGGACCAAGGAGAAATTACTGAATCACTCCACTTGAGTCTTCTTTCAAAGAACCATTAATAACTACACTTGAGGTCTGGTTATTCAAGCAGTCCTGAATCCTTCTAACTATGATATTTTCTAATCCATATCTATTCATGTTTTCTAAAAGAAGAAAAACCTTGGTCAAATGATCTATAAAAACTTAAGTAACTATATTGTCATTATTACCCTAATCTTCTAGTTAGTAATATAGTAAAGAAAAGAAAAAAAAATAAGGTTAGTGTGGCATAATATTACCTTAACAATAATGTTGATAGTTAGCATTGCTATATTAATATTCTTTAAGGCTTGCAAAGCACTTTATAAATATTATCTCATTTTTTTGCCTCAGAAAACCATGAGATACAGGTGTTATTATTATCACCATTTTACAATTGAAGTGATTGAGGCAGACAGGAGTCAAGTGACTTGCCTAAATCATACCACTAGCCTGAGGCTAATTTGAAACTATTTTAGGTCTTTCTGGCACTGGATCCAGTATTCTACCAAATACATAACAAGATGCTACATGCCACAGTAATTCTTTATGATCTCTGCTTCCTTTTCTAAATATTCACTAACCATCCTTTTAATAATACATTTTAGGACTTTTCTAGGAATTAGAGTCTAGTTTATTGGCTCTTGTTGGCTATTTGGTCAAGGCACTAAAGGGGCTGCAGGTAGTGCAGTTGATTTGGTCCCAGACCTGGAGTCAAGAATATTTGAGTTCAAATCTGATCTCAAGCACTTGCTAGCTGTGTGACCCTGGACAAGTCACTTGCCTCAATTTCCTCATCTGGAAAATGAGCTGGAAAAAGAAATGGCAAATCATTCCAGTATCTTTGCTAAGAAAATCTATAGCTACCACTATACACCTCTCAGATTGAATAAGATGACCGGAAAAGAAAATGATGAATGTTGGAGAGGTTGTGGGAAAACTGGGACACTGATACATTGTTGGTGGAACTGTGAATGGATCCAGGCATTCTGGAGAGCAATCTGGAACTACGCTCAAAGAGCTATCAAACTGTGCATACCCTTTGACCCAGCAGTGTTTCTACTGGGCCTATATCCCAAAGAAATCTTAAAGGAGGGAAAGGGATCCACATGTGCAAGAATGTTTGTGGCAGCCCTTTTTGTAGTGGCAAGAAACTGGAAACTGAAAGGATGTCCATCAGTTGGAGAATGGCTGAATAAGTTATGGTATTTCAATGTTATGTAATATTATTGTTCTATAAGAAACGACCAACAAGATGATTTTAGAGAAGCCTGGAGAGAATTATAGGAACTGATGCTAAATAAAATGAGCAGAACCAAGAGATCATTGCACATGGCAACAACAAGATTATACGATAATCAATTCTGATGAATGTGACTCTTTCCAACAATGAATGATTGATGCCAGTTCCAATGATCTTGTGATGAAGGGACCATCTACACCCAGTGGCAACTGAATGTGGATCACAACATAACATTCTCATTCTTTTTGTTGTTGTTTGCTTGTATTTTGCTTTCTTGCTCATTTACTTTACTTTCTGATATGATTTTTCTTGTGCAGCAGGAAAATTGTATAAATATGTTTACACATATTAGATTTAATATATATTTTAACATGTATAACATATATTGGATTATTTGCCATCTAGGGGAGGGGATAGGCGAAGGAAGGGAAAATTTGAAACACAAGGCTATGCAAGGGTCAATGTTAAAAAATTATCCATGCATACATTTTGAAAATAAAAAGCTTTTGAAAAAAGAGAGATGAAGAGAAATGGAGATGAAGCCAGGTGCATTCCAAAAGTTCCTGTGAATGGAGCAATCTATTACTGACAACTCAGCTCTTTGGTTCATCATTTCTGGCTTCTTCTATAACTGTGTGGCACCTGGGTACCTTGCACCTGAGGCCCTCAGCAAAGTTTTCTGAGATTCAAGGTACTCTGCAGTCCTATATCCACTAAAAATATTGAGGGCTTACTTTATTCTACAATCCCCAGAAATGTATTTACTAGTAAGCCAAATGAAAACAATTCATTCAAAGAAAAAGCATTTATTTTATGAAATAGCATAGTGAAAAAGGAGCAAACTATTTCTCTCATAAACCTATCCAGCCCTTTATTGGGAAGAATAGACAGGCCTAAGAAACTTATGCTGAAGGATCTGCAGGTAGGGAACATATGACCAAGGTGACTCATTCTCTCCAAATCTAATACCATAGAATTGTTATTAACTTCTGATAATATAATCTTATAGGGCTAGTTCTAGTAGGCCTATTCTCTATTGGTTTCATGTGTAAGTTTCTATCAAGCATTTCATCTTTGTGGGGTACATAGATATTGTTTCCTGCTGGTCTCATGTAATTTCTATAAGATTGTGAGTTCCGCTGGTCTTGTAATTCCAGCTCTTTTCTCTATGACCAATTTTGGACTTCATATCATCAGAACACATCAGTCATTTTTGTTCCTTTGTATTAGAGTATGACATTATAGAAGTCCTCTCCCTCTTCACAATAGACTAATAGTTTTTTAGTTAGAGCTGTGGTGTTGAGCCATAGTCAGAGTTCTCCTGGGGGCAAAACTAAGTCTGATTTTTGAACTTTCTCATTCAAATGGGAAACACATTCTTTCCCAAGCTTCTATTCAGTTTAGGATTAGAAAGTCCTCAATTCCTATTTAATAATCTTTGCTTGTTACTGGACTACACTTTTTTACTTTATTATGTACATGTGGCCAGAAAAAGGCTATCTTGTGTTGTAGGTATCTGTATTCATGAGCCATTTTCACTGGAGGATAGAATGTTTATATGGAGGGGATGTATGAGAAATGTTAGGGCTTCACATCACCAGAGTTGTGGGATAGATTAAGTAGTTTTAATGGTGGCAGTGGACTTCATAGGAAGATAGGTAGGTAATAAATAGGAATTAGCCAACCAGCCAATAATCAAAAAGCATTTATTACACACCTACTATATTCCAGGCACAAACTACAGGAGAATGTTAGAACCTAGCAGGTCAAGAAAAAGTAAAGAAGAGATGGAGAATATTATAGAGGCTGAAATTCTAGTCAAATATAATTGGAAAGTTAATTAGATAACTAGCAACATGTGGAGATAATAGAACTGTGTTATAAAGGAGGGGAGGAAAGAATGCTGAAGACTTGTCTTACTTAAATAAAGCCACATAAATAGTTTTGAAATCTTGTCTAGTTGATTTAAAACAATGCTTTACTTGCATGAATTTGAATTTGTAAGTTCTGAATTAGTGGAATCCAGAGTAATATATTTTTGTTAAACTGCCTTCTATTTTTGATTCATGTCTCTGTCTACATAAATTTTAGAATTATCCTGTATCATCTCTAGTTAATGTGCTTTGAGTAGAGAAGTCATAAAGTATGGTGATAAGATTATGTTGTATTTTCTTGGCTAATTGCATATTTTTGTTCTTCACTCAAAATTTTATTTGAATTAATTGATAATGATGGCAATAAAATAATAGCTAACATTTAGCTAGTTCTCTAAGGTTTCCTTAGAGTAATTATCTTATGAACTCTCATAACAATACAGTGAAATGGATTATATTATTATAATACCCATTTTACAGATGTGAAAATGTAAGCTCACAGGTGTTAAATAACTTGGCCAGGATCACAAATAATAAGTATCAGGGGCAAGAATTAAAACTTTGGCCTTCCTGACTCCAAGGCCAGTACTCTAACCATTATGTCAAATTTTGTAATGAATAAAATGTTGCATTTGACCAATAAGTAAGGAAGATTCTTGTGGAAATTGCAAATTCATAGAGGGTGTTTTTTTTGTCCATGATATACAAATGTGCTACTTAGGAGGTACTAAATAAATATTAATTGATGTTACTTTCCTTCCTACCTCTGGGTTATTTATATGAGTACTTCTTCTGCTGCTTGAATATATATTCAGGGAGATACACAATTACACACAGATACACAAGCACACAAGCACACGTTTGAACATACTTTCCAGTAACATTCTCATTTTCTATATATACATGCTTGACTGGCACATACTCACTTTCCAAGGAAATACCCACTATCTCAATCAGTCTGGTAGAGCTAGATGACATAGTGTCATAGACAATCGTCTATGCTCAAAGAGCCTTGAAGGTCATTAAATTCTATTCCATTTTATAGAAGTGACTGAGAAATTTAGTGATTTACACATGGTCACCCAATTAGTGTAGAGGCTGGACACAAAGACAAATCTATTATGCCTTTTTCCTTATATCGAGCTATTGTCTAACATTCTGCATACATCCTGGACTCAGCAATTCATTTATAGAATATAGCCAGGTCTCTGATTAATGCAACTAATGAATTCCATGAAATGGTTGCATGTATTTGAATTCCTACTACTTGAAGTTGTAATTGTGTTATATGTGCTAACTGGTTCTAGCCTAATGGAAGTATACAGTATGAAATTTTTTAAAATGCAACCACTTCTGGGGATTCATTATTTACACTAAATGAGACTTGACTATTTTTGATAAAGGGAGTTGTTGCTGCTTAGAATATTCTCAACATATATTGAGGAAATCTCTTATAAGACTTCTTTTAAGAACAATCCTCGGGGCAGCTAATTGGCGTAGTAGATAGAGCACCAACCCTGAAGTCAGGAGGACCTGAGTTCAAACCTGGCCTCAAACACACAACACTTCCTGGCTGTGTGACCCTGAACAAGTCACTTAACCTCAATTGCCTTAACCAAAAACAAAACAAAACAATCCTCTTAGCTTCTGACAGAAATGATGAATTTAAAATGCTGAGACAGACACACATTTTTGCAAAGGGCTAATGTGGGAATTTGTTTTGCCAGACTATATAGATATGTAATGAGGGTTTTTTTTTTAAATTGCCCAATTGGGAGAATAGGCAGAGATCAATTAATTTCAAAATACTTATAAATATTAAATTCAACAAATGTTATTTTAAAAGGAATGGTTGTCTTTTATTTTCACTTATGTTTATGATTTTTAAAACTCTTTTCCTTCTTTTTTTTAATAGACTGGGAAATGAAGATACTCATTTTGAATCGAGCATGGCCAGTGATGGATGTGAAGTACACCGTTTTGATCCTAGTGTTAAATCAGCTCATGTGCAGGAGAGCCAACATCTTTGGTTTCATCGCCTATCTATTGATTGGAGGGATCCCCATCCAGCCATTGCTGCCCACAAACTTCAGAGTAACACGAAAAAACTGGGAACCATCTTGAATGAATTTGGACATAACAAGGTCAGAATTCAGCATTTAGTTTTATAGTGGCATCCTTTGGGTCAGAATCATGAATGTCATGAAGTTCCCAGATGCATTTTGGGACAACTGTCTTACTTTTTTAGCTGCTTCTTCCAGGAAATCTGAGAATATGTATATATGGCATCTACTAGGATGTAAGATTTTTTTAAAGGAAAGAATTATCCAGTTCTTCAGAGTCACTTATATTCCTGAATTTATGACAATATGGTGCCTTAGAGTATTAGGCTTAAAATCAAGAAGACGGAGATTTGAATCTTATTTCTGATAATAACTAATTATATAAACTAAGCAAATTCTTTTGCCTTTCTGACAAAACAAGCATTTATTAAAAACCTACTATGTACTTAGTACTATATTAAGTATTTAATAAATATCTGATTTAATATTCACAATGTGAGGTACATACTATTATTATTATTCCCCTTTTACAATTGGGAAAACTGAGGCAGAAAGATTAAGTGATTTGCCCAGGGTCACACAGCTAGTATCTGAGGTTGAATTTGAACTCAGATCTTTGTGACTCCAGCGCCAGTGTTCTACCCATTTGTACTCTTTATGGGGCCCTATTTTGATGAAATTTGGAAGGAATCCCTGGTTTTCTGGCCTTATTGGCCTTCTGGCCAAGCCCTTTCTTTATGAAAAAATTTTAATGACAACATTCTGGGTCATGAAAGTGAGGAAATAGGAAAAGGGTCTTTGCCATTGAATGGGTCTTTCGGTTGTTTCTGGCTTAAGTGTATTTTATGGTGTCTAGATTTTGGGAGGAGATTCCAGAATAATAGTTTTGGCAGGTAAAAAAACCAAACATTTTAGTTGTTGTTAACTTAAATTTTATACACATATAAGATACATAAATTAATTTGTGTTTGTTTGTATCTGCTATCAAATTAATTTCACATCTTGTCATAGCTGGTTTCTGTGTTGAGATACAGTTAATTTGAGGTTTCCATGTTTTTGAAGTGAAAAGAGTGTGTCAGGGTTTGATTGACACAGTACATATACCATGTGAGGCAAAGTTTACATAGTGATATACAAAACCTGTCTAATTCCTGTAAATGTTTTCCTTTGGGTGAATGATGGAAAAATAAATCCATCTTGCCCTTGTGCTTTATTTCTTGAAAATAATTGCTGTAGGCTATTGTATTCTATAGGCAGAGACCTTGGAAATTCATTCCCCTGCCAACAGTAGTCTTGTGGTTTATTTCCAGTCTTTTTTTGGCACAGTCAAGTCACTCCAGGGCAGAGATTTCATGGAATTTAGAACATGTCATGATATGTGTTTCCTTTGTTAAATGAGAATTTATCCAAAAGGGAGATATGGTATACATGAGAGCAAGTGTTAAAATTGTTTTGATTTCATGCCCTCTGCTTTTATTAGTACTTCCCTATTTTTTCATCCTTTTGTTTTCTTGAATACTTCTCTTTTAAGACAGCTGGAATTATTTTCAGACCAGTTTTCAGGGATTTACTCTGTTTTTATCAGTGTGATTAAATACTGGGTTTTTTATAATGTTCTCCCACTTAAATACTATATAGGAGGCCTAATTAGGACATGAAGGTGACCCTGAGCTCCTTAAAGACTATGCTGGGGGACAGGTGGCTCTAGGAGGTCCTATCAAGCTGGAAAGGCTTTGAACATGGGCAGAGTGATGTATATCTACTGATAACCAGCTTGTCTAGCATGATAATTAATTTTTTTGGTCACAAAAACTTCCAAATACCATCAACTAAAAGTAAAGTAGAATTTAGATCTGCATATATGAAAAGAATAGCTGCAGATTCTTGAAAAGTTGGATCTTATCAATAACTAAATGTGATTGAAAAAGATGTTTGGAGTTATCAATCTGTCTTTGTATATATAATCTTTTTAGCAAAGGCATTGAATCCTTTTCAGCTGAATTTTAATTAAGTGCCAATGCTCTATTGGCTGCTCCATGTAGATGCCCAGTTCTTAACCTTTTACACCCCTTTAGCAGCCTGAGGAAGCCAAGAGGCTTCCATCTTAGAATAATGTTTTTAAATACACAACGTAAGATTCATAGGATTGCAAAGGAAATCAATTATATTGAAATGGATAATAGCTTTTTTTTTTAAAGTCAGAGGCCATTCCTTGAATTCACCAACCAACAAAGCATTCTTTTAACAATTGCTATATGCCAGATATTTTTATAACTACAAAAATAAAAAAAAAGATACTGCCCTCAGAGGTTGTTGTTTTTTGGAAACAATCTATGTACAGATAAGGAAATACACTTAGCAGATGAGGGTACTAACATTCAGAGAAGTAAAATGCTTTACCCAAGGTTACACAGCTAGTAAGGGTTTACTTAGGACTCAGACTCAGTTCCTCAGACACTATTGGAATGTTCTTTATACTACACTATAAGGTTTCCCTCTGTCATCATTGTTTGCCCCTCGTTCTGGAAGAGGACCATGACATCAGGGAGATGATGCCATGATATGCAAATGAATTAGATTTGAGTAAGGGAGGGCTGTGTAAGGTCACTTGCTTCCCTGTTTCCTCCAGAGTGATCTGGGTCCAGTGGCAAGATACAGATCAAGACTATTGGAAATGTCCCTACAATCTGAGACAATGAATATTCAGTCAGCTAGGAAGAACAGAGAATGGAGCACTGGACTTGGAGTTAGTTCAAATGTAACCTCAGACATACTTTACTAGTTATGTAACTGGGCAAGTCAGTTCACTTCTCTGAGACTCCATTCCTTCTTCTGTAAAATGAGGTCAATAATATAATCAAGGTTGTTGTGAGAATCAAATGAGATAATATGTAAATCATTTGCAAACCTTAAAGTGTTACATAAATGGTACCTATTATTATTATTACAATCTTTATAGCATCTATTCCCACACAGATGAGGTCAAGGAGGGACAATACTGTGTTGCTTATCCATAAGGAAATAAGACTTTTGATTGAGAGAATGTTGAATGTGATACTCTGTATCTGCTTGCGAAAGACTTACCTCAATTGGTTGTAGAGAAACTTTCAAAGAGCATCATAAGGAAGGTGGTTCAGAGGCAGAGGTGAAGTATAAACTTTTGGAAGCCCCCAAATGGCAGACATGTAAAGGAAACTGGTCCCATCATGTCGTGTGACTTTTAGCACTTGTAGCTCTAGAGAATGGCAATAATGGTCTGTTGAGTGAGATTGTTTTTTCTCTCCTGAGATCTTATCTTACTCCCTGCTGAAGAGTTCCTTTAGTCTTATGTATGCATTGTTGCACTCTAATCTGAAGAACTCCAATTTTGGTTTTCTATGAGATTTGGATAAACAAATTTATCTATTATTTGCTCTTCATGATGGCCTTTTGGGTAGGTAGCATTTAGTGAGGAAAAAGCTAAGCTGGCAAAGGGAAACTAAGGATTTTTCTCCTCTTTGAGAGGAATTAGGGAAATGGTTTTCCTTATGAACTCAGATTCATATCCCTAGACCAGAGATATTGTGAGAGAGGCAGGGATACAATTCTAGTCTGATAACCCTCTTAGAGATTGGTGGAGAGATTGCCCAGCCTCTCTGGTTCTAGATCCCTCCTCTCTCCCAGAGCCAGCCCAACCCTTTTCCTACTCACTGCTGAGATAGATCAGTCATCAGTTCATATCTAATCATGACACCAATGAGTTGCATCTCCATATATTTAGACACTATATATGCACTCTGCAATCTGGCTAGCTAAATCACATCGTGACTAATCCCCACTCATAATCTGATGTCTATGCTTAATTCGTGGGGAACTATAATGTAATCTTATCTTTATTGTCAAAAAGAACAGTGCATCCATAGGAAAATCCTATTTCTGAAACTTCAGAAAAACTTATGATCATACTTGGAATGAAAACCAGAACTTTAAAGGGTTTTTTTTTTCCATTCCAGAGGTCACTTACTTCTCCTAAAGCATTAATAATGACAGTACCTTCATGGGGATTTGTGTTGGCTCCTGACTACTAATTTCCTCTTAAGGAAGTTTAACGATACCAAAAGTCTTTAGATTACGAAATATGTCAGTGACACTTAAAAAAAAAAGTTTCTGCCATAGAAAGAATTCCTTTTTAGAAACATTTCTCTAGTTGTCTAGGGGCTAGATTAAAGGGGAAATTTGTTTTGTGGCCTGCAGCTAGAATGTTTGTTTTCATTTTTCCAACATGTGTATAAACACTAATGAACAGGAAATGTATTCTTTCAAGAAAGCAAGTAAAAAGTAAACTTTATTTTCTCCCAGGAATTTTTCAGCTGACTAACCTATACCAATAGCAATGATAGAAAATTACTTTTTCTCTCCTCAAAATAAATATAGTTCTTTTTGCATAGGTTCTCCATCCCCCTCATCTTTCCCTTTAGATTCATCTAGCTGTTTATTAATGAGTTATTTATGCAAAAATATGGGTAGCAGTTAAAGAAACAAAGGCTTTTCTTTTTTATTATTTAAAAAAATTTTTTTTTAATTTTTAAATTTTTTATTAAAGCTTTTTAATTGCAAAACATATGTATGGGTAATTCTTCAACAATGACCCTTACAAAACTTTCTGTTACAAATCCCCCCCCCCCAGTCCCCATCCTTTCCCTAGATGGCAGGAAGTCCACTACATGTTAATTATGTTAAAATGTTTGACAAATCAAATATATGTATGTCTATTTCCACACTTACCTTGCTGTGCAAGAAAAAACATGTCTACAAGAAAAAATCTGAGAAAGGAAACACAAAGCATAGCACAAAAGAAATATCGCTATACCCTTTTAAAAACAGTGATATTACTGATGCGATTACTGTTCTTGGAGAAAGCAGGGAGAGGAAAGGAACAAGAATTTAATAGGCACTGCTACCTTTAAAATGAGGTGGCACAGTGAATAGAGCTCAGGGCCTTCGGTCAAGAAGATTCATCTCCATGAGTTCAAAATCTAGCCTCAGATTCTTTCTAGCTGTGTGACTGGAAAAGTCACTTGATTTATTTGCCTCAATTTCCTTATCTATAAAATGGGCTGGAGAAGGAAAGGGCAAGCTACTCCAGTATCTTTGCCAAGAAAATCCCAAATGGGGTCACAGACTGAATAGCAACTGAACAGCACCACCTGTCAGATATTGTGGTTTTTTGTTTTTGTTTTCATTTTTTATATTTTACAAATGTTATCTCATTTGATTTTCATAATAATCTTGAAAAATAGGTGCTATTATTATCTACTTTTTGCAGGGGGGAAACTGAAGCAGACAAAAGTTTAATGACTTGCTAGCAATCATACAACAAATAAGGGAGAGAGGAGGGGATTTGATCACAGGTCCTCCTGATTCCAGCTCCAGAGCTCTATCCACTGTGCCACTCTACAGTTAGAAAGAAGTAAAAAGAGATCTGGGTTATGTACATGGCAACAGACTGATGGCAAGGAGTTGGTTGGATATAAGAACAATAATAACATCTAGTATTCATAGAGAATTTAGGATTTGCAAACTGCGTTACATATATTATCTCATTTTATTCTCACACTGACCTTGGGAGATAGGTTCTATTATTATCCCCATTTTTCAGATGAGGAAACTGAATGAAACAGGGGTTAAATGATTTACCTAGAATTATGCAGCTAGTAAAACTGAGACAAGATTTGAACTCGGATCTTCTTCCCTCCAGTCTATCTATTGTGCCACCTAGAATATGTGATCTCCTCCAGCACCATACATCAGGACCATACAGAATTTAAAACAGTGTTGTGTGTGGGCAAAAATTTCACCAACTTCTGAACAAACTTTTCTAAATTCAGCTAGGCTGATAACATCCAAATAGTCTGTCTCCTATCTGCCCATATTGGAATGTTTTTCAGTTTATTAAGATCTGAAAGAGTTTGCATGCTGGGAAGGAATATAGCCCCAAGGACATAGCCTTTAAGAAATTAGGGTCATTGCCACACTACAAGAAGATATAAAAATAGGACTTTTGTGGAAGATTTCATGTAGAGTGAGTATTAAATAATAATTTGGTTCACTATTGAAATGGTGATAGATTTGACTTTCTTCTTTTTACCATACTATTTCAAAATTCTTTACCATTGCTTCTTTAACATTATAGATCAAAGTCTTTCTAATGCACAGAGCTTTCATTGCTATATTAACAGAAAAATATAAACCAGAAACCCAACTTGTCAGGGAATAATAATCGCCTGGCCCCAGTGTTATTTGGTATGATTAAATATCTTCCTATTGCTGAAATGCTTGTTGCTGTAGTAACTGAGCAGAGAGACTTTTCCTAGAATGTGATTAGAAATATGGAACTCAGAGCTTTGCCTTGGACTGATGCTACAAGCATCTATCATTTTTTATTTTCTTCATTGTATATTTACTGACTGCCATCACACTAAACACTCCAGTTTGGTCAATATGGAATCATCATTCTCAATGCTAGCTATGATCTGTCTAAACTGTGCATGGTGCATTCAAATTTATAAACTGATTCCATCATGCTGCATACTATACTTAATTCAGAGTGTTTAGATGAACTTGAATGAGGTATTTGGAACTTTGAAACTAAAGTAATTCAAAACATTTTTGTTAAACTGCCCAAATATTCTTTTTTTTTCTATTAACATTTTCTTCTTTCATTTTTAAGGCATATACATTGAGGAAAAAAACAACAACAAAACATGACAAAAAAAAAAACAACAACAAAACCCAAAGAACTTTTTTGATCTCTTCTCTAGAAATAATTATCTGCCTCCAAATTCCAGCCAAGAAATTTAATGAATAGCTTCATCTGAAGCTGCAGGTCAAGAGAGGAGTCTAGATAAGATGGTTTAAGACTGTTGTTCTCTGCCTTATGGATGAAGAATGATTCTACTGAAATTTTGATAGAAAATAAAAAATTGGGGTGGGAGTAGGGTTCCCTAGACTGTTGTGAATTTATCAGAATGTACTCTCTATGATAGAGTTGTGTAACAGCTTGTGGGAATTTAAACTTAGGGAGATTGGCTGCCTCTTAATTGGATTTCTTTCCTGTTTGTCAAATTAAGGCAAGAAAGGACTGCCTAATTTGGCTTTTCTACTGCCTTAAATACTGTTGTTTCATGTTCAGACTCTTGTGTATACCTTCAATTGTGGCTTCCTCAAGGACCATATACAATTCAATTTTGACAGAGGGCCCAGAAATGGTTATGGATCATATAAACTTGTGAAAAGCAGAAACTTTCTCTCTTTATCAGTATTACTACACTGGTTGACCTGTTAGTGACAGATCAGCCAAGCTTTGGTTTGGGTGGATTATTATACTGATTGACCTTATGCTGATTGACAGGTGTACAGGAATTCTGAAAGATGCTAAACTTGACCTCCCTTCTTTCCCTACTTTAACAAGATGAAGGTTCCTAAGCAGCAAATATCTGTTGTTATAACAATAGATATTATCAAATAGTGAGAATGGTAATTAGTGTTTCTTTATTCCCTTGTTTATGGTATCACCCTTTATGTCTAAATTATGTATCTATTTTGATCTTATCTTGGTATGTGGTATGAAATGTTGATATATACTTTCTGCTGTATTGTTTTCAGTTTTCCTAGTAATTTTGTCAAATAGTGAATTCTAATCCCAGAAACTGGAGTCTTTGGATTTATTAGACAGATTAGCAGATTATCAAACAGATTTATCAGACAGATTACTATAGCTATTTACTATTCCACTAATCCATCACTCTGCTTCTTGACCACCTTCCTTTGAATTTTCGCTCTAATTCCCTTGTGTTCTTCCAGATGAATTTTGTCATTATTATTTCTAGCTCTATAAAATAATCTTAGTAGTTTGATATGACACTGAATAAATTAATTTAGTTAGAATTGTCATTTTTATTAGATTGACAGCCTTCCATGAGCAATTAATATTTTCTAATTATTTAGATTTGACTTTATTTGTGTGAAAAGTGTTTTCTAATTGTATTCATAATTCCTGAGTTTGTCTTGGTAAGTAGACTCCTAAGTATTTTATTTTGCCTATATTTATTTTAAGTAGAATTTCCCTTTCTATTTCTTTCTCCTGTGTCTTTACACCTTTACTCCTTACTCATGAGTTGATTTTCCTCTAAAGCCGAAAATCTCAATATGCTTATATTCCTGGAATTCCCTAAGCTGTTACTTCTCCACTGACCACAAGTTTTTAGTTTATACGTCCTCTTCAAGTTAAACCCTTTCCCCAAAAAAGTTAAGACCGAGAAGGCATAGTCTTTATGATCTTGTACCATATACTCAGTCAAAAGTTTATTTAGTGGTTGGAGGTTGAGGACAAGGCTTCATTTTGGGTAGGGTTGTAGGAAGAATGCCAGTGCATCCATTTAAGTCCTAGAGTTTATGAGAATCTCTAAAAATCCTCTTCTGCACCAAGCCACATGAGGGACTGTGGAATCTCATAACTCCACCCATGGAATTTTGGTGAGAACTCAGAAATTGTGGATTGTAGTAAATATGTTACTTTTACTCTGGGGAGATTTTTAGTATAAACCTACTAGATTTGTTAAGTGACTCATTTTTATTGATATCCCATTCAAATCATTGTTTAGGAATGCATGCACACACACATACACACACACACACACACATACACACACACACACTCATCTATGCCATACTAAGAAACACTATAGGAAATAAATGATCCTGAGTAATTTTTCTAGACCTATTCAGGCAATTTTTGGTCTGATCTAGTTTCCTTGTTTTGGGTCATCCTTTTGTAAATCACCACTAGGTGGTGCTGGATGAGTATGTAACCAACTGCTTTGTCCACTAAAGTTGTCAATGAGTCTAGGATGGTTGTCAGTTATCCATTGGCCCCACCCTAATGTTACAATTCATTTCTGTTCTAATTATATCAATCAATCTCTCTCTTGTCCTTACTTATTGGTCCTTCTGCTTCAAACCTTCAGTCTACCCATCATTTCAAGGTCTTGAACAAAACCTTAATGATTTAGCAAGCAATTTAATTAGATTAGGCAAAAGCATAAATAAGTCTACAGATACTATATTAGAACTGATGATCATCTCAGTTTTTCCCTATCATTGGCTTCAGCTGGCCTTGAGGTTAAAAAGAAACAAACTATGTTTAGATGCTTGTAGTAAAAATCTGTAGGACTATCATAGACTCTGAGATTCCAGTCCCAGCACCTACTTCTGATTAGGATCCCTGGAAGATCACATTTTCTCAGAATTCCAGAGGGTAATCTTGAAGAGTTGCAAATATGTTTTTCATCTATCAGCTCAAGCTTTCATGCTCCTATCAACATCAGTTATCACTGGTTACTGATCTATTATCATTTGTCAATGTCCATTAACATCTACTAATATTTATCAATATCTTTTAATACCTAGTATCATTTAATAAATTGATATATTCTTGATATCATCAATAAGCAGTTTGACTCAAATAGCTTTTCCAAAGAGATATTTACTGAGAAGATGTAGCAAGTATCCATCCCCAGAGAAAGACTGATGAAGTCTGAATGTAAACTGAAGCATATTTTTTCTTTGCTTTCTTTATCTTTATTTTTACTTTTTGATATATTTTCCTTCACACATGACTAACGTGGAAATATTTTTTGCTTGACTGTACATATATAGCCTTTGTCAAATTGCATTTTCATCTCAATGAGTGGAAGAGGGGAAGAAAGGAAGAAATTGAGAGTTCTAAATTTTAAAAAATTATATATTAAATATTGTTTTATAATGGGAAAATAAAATATTAAATAATAACAATAAAAATTTAAATTAAAAAAGAATGTGTATCAAGAATAGAAGCACAAATGCATTCTCTATCCCCAAAATGCTACTACCCTCTCTTCCTGTTAACCATTTTAGTCCCTTGGCAGAATGGGCTCAAACTTAATGTGAATATTACAAATGTTCCTTCCACCAGGTTCACTTCTGAATGAGTCATAGTTGAAAGAGAAGCTGCCCCTGTGCTTTCAGAATTCAGTGTCTCTGTTACTAGATTCATGGCTGGGCTGGGTTATTCTTCATTCCTTAGGGCTGCACTGGTTCCTCACCTGACTGGGCTGTGATGGATGCAGTAATTTCTGTCATGAGTTTCCATTGCTAATGGAAATGACTCTTCCAACCTTTCAAAGCACATTAGAGTATTCTAACTCTAATGCTTCTTCACCTAAGATCAAAACAGAATAAATTCAGGACAGACAGAAGAAACAGCAGGGCCACATGATCACAAGCCACATAGCAGTCTTAATGGGGAAATTTGAAAGCTAACATGATCCCCCTTCAGTTCAGCTGGATGCTTATATCAGTTTTTCTTCTTTGCTTGAAACCATTAGGATTCAGAGAGAGTGGATTTCTCTAATAGACTCTCTTGTATACATACTCATTGCTGGTTCAGCAGCCAGTTACAATGAATTTTATTATACAATAAGGAGATTAGAAAAAAGTCACAGAAAATATGCCCTGAAGAAGAGGGCAAAACCTGCTATCATTTTCATCACACTTTTCTGGAACCAGGAACCCTAAATTTTCTTGTAGGTTGACATTAGGCTAAGTAGATTAGTAGACTAGAAAGCCACTATTAGATAGTTCCCCTATACTTTCTCTGCTATTTAAAAATGTGCTACCTTTGGCAACTTGACAAGAATATGCTTTGAGAACACTTGTTTACTTGTGATTGATTATTTGGAGTTTCTAACCTAATCCCATGGACCTGTGGCTCATAAGGACCTCATAGTAAGGCAAAAAATATAGGCCAATAATAAAAGCAAAAAAAAAGATAAAGGAAAAGGTCATTTCTGAACTAGATACCAGCAGTTCTTATATCATTTTTCTTAATAACAGTATTTGTAAAGGATTCGGTGTAGCAGATATCAATAGTTAAATAGTGAATTGTACCCAAGCTATCTCTTTTTTTCTTTACTTTTTTTTTAATTAAAGCTTTTTATTTGCAAAACATACACATGGGTAATTTTTCAACATTGACCCTTGCAAAGCTTTCTGTTACAAATTTTTCCCTCCTTCCCCCCACCCCCTCCCCTAGATGGCAGGATGTAAATTATGTTAAAATACTTGACAAATCAAATATGTGTATACATATGTACACAATTATCTTGCTATATAAGAAAAATTGGAACTACAAGAAAAAAAAACCTGAGAAGAAAAACAAAATGCAAGCAAACATCAATAGAGAGTGTGAAAATGCTATGTTGTGGTCCAGACTCTGATCCCACAGGCCTCTCCCTGGGTGTATATGGCTTTCTTCATCACTGAACAACTGGAACTGGTTTGAAACATCTCATTGTTGAAGTGAACCATGTCCTTCAAAATTGATCATCATATAGTCTTGTTGTTGCTGTGTATAATGATCTCCTGGTTCTGCTCATTTCACTTAGCATCAGTTCATACATGTCTCTCCAGGCCTCTCTGAAATCATCCTGCTGGTCGTTTCTTACAGAACAATAATATTTCATGACATTCATATGCCATAATTTATTCAGCCATTCTCCAATTGATGGGCATCCATTCAGTTTCGTTTCTAGCCACTACAAAAGGGGCCATAACAAACATTTTTGCACATCTGGGTCCTTTTTCTTAAGATCTCTTTAGGATATAGGCCCAATAGAAACACTGCTTACCCAAGTTATCTCAAAAGGAATTGGTCTGATTTACAAAGGAATTGAAATGGAAGAACATACAATATAATTATAATCTAAAACAAAGAGAGGCAAAAATTCAATTTTCCCTAGTGGATCCCCTAAACTAGAAAATTCAATAAAAAGATATATAGCACTTCTACAATAAGTTCCTGTAAATTAGTAAGGCCTAATGTTTATCATAGTTTAATCCCACATGTAACATTGACTTTCCTAGTACATAGAAAGTTCCTTGACGTTCACATAGTTGCACTGAATGCCAGAATTCTTTATTTATTATTCAGAATTCTTATTCTTCTCTTAATTCCTATCCCTTTTGCTCCTGTGTACTGTTAGCTCAGCATATTAGTTGGAGTGGGCAGGAGCAATACTCTGTCTCATTCCCACTGACATTTTTGCTACAAGAACAGGTATAGTTTGCTGAGTACAGAGGTGGGTCAGGACATGGGAAGAGGCTACCCACTGCTAACCCTCTGTACTTTCTCTCTTGAAAGTCTGCTTTGCAGTCATGCCCATGCATCTGACATGGGCCCTTGAGAAAATTATTTCCGAACTCATGTATAATCTGCTGTCAAAGCCTTCTCTCTGGAAGATTGAATGGGGAGGGGGGAGGATAGAGTAGAAAAGAAACAACTAAGTCTCTCAGGCAAAAGTCTGGAACTCAACTTCATCCTGTGGAATTGTTGCTTAAGCAAAATAGTATTGCATTTCTGAAAAAAATAACCCAATGGCAAATTACTGATAATGAATCTTTTATGCTACTGAATTGCAATTTTTATGCTGGGACATCTGTCTTTGTAAATCTACTGTGGACCCTAAGGACAAGCTCTGTCTTGGGAAGGAGAGTTAAGTTATCATCATAATTAAAAGATACATTGAAACTCATCAGAAAGATGATTTCAAAGATGGTTTTTGATTTTTACCCTTTTAATGTATCTAAAATTGTGGTGTATATAAAATAGTATGGAAAATATTTTGCTTTGTGAGATTAAAAGATGATTATAAAAAGATGATATTTAATAAGAGAAAACAGATTATAATTACCCTGGTCTTTTCCAGAATTGAGTAAATATTTTGACTTTTTGATATATAGTTTCTTCTCTTCATATTTCCTTTTGTAACTATTGAGGTATGGTGTTTTAATGGGCAGTGTTTGTGTAAAAAAATCATACTTTCTGCTCCTAGGCATGCATCACTCTTGGCTTTTGATCAGCTAGGAGGATTCTGTGTCTCAGATTAACTCTTTGTCAAGGTTCAGTCCTGGACCCTCTTTTCTTTCTTTACTCTTTTCTTTGTGATCTCATCTGCTTTCGTGGTTTCCATTATCTCTATGCAGATCTCTTAAATCTATATACTGAGCCCTAATTATTCTCTAGGACCCTGGTCTCTCATTACCAGCTTGACAATTAGACATTTCCACTTGGCTATCCTGTCAGGTTCAACATGCTTGTGAATAAAATCATCTTCCCTTCTCTAAACCTTTTCTCCAGATTTCTTAAATTTATTGAGGATACCTCCCAGCTCAAATCTGTAACTTTGAACTCATTTTAAATAAAAGATTCTTAATTCTCCCTTATTTTGGTTATAAACCATTTCAGTACTCTTGGGAACTCTATGGACTACTTCTCAGAATACTGTTTTGAAATAATTGAAGAAAATCCTAAATTTTAGTTATATAGATTAGTGAATATAAAGGTGTAATTTTTTCCCATTGTAGTTCACATATTGCCCCTGAAATTTATCTATAGACTTTCAAGACTCCATGAATCCCAAGTTAAGGATGCATATTTTAAATTCTTCCCATTCTTTCACTTCCCTTCCTCCCTCATGTATAATCAGATTGGTATAATCAGTACCAAGTTAAGTCATTCTACATATTTAATTAACACCTTTCTCATCAATCCCTTTTCTCCACTTATTTTGCCACCACCTGATTCAGGACTCATTGACTCCTAGTTGATCTCTCTTCTTTCATTTTTTTCACTGTCTGATCCAATCTCTACATGGATGCCAAAATAATCTTCCAAAGGAATAGCTTTTATCATATCTCTCCTTTGCTTTGTTGCCTTGAGAATAAAACACAAACTCTTCATTTTGATAGTTAATACCCTCCAAAATCAAGCACCATCTTATGTTTCTAGCTTTATTTAATAAATAAAATTTCATTATTTATTTCAGGTATTCTCAATGTTTTAGCAAAGCTGAGTTACATACCAGCTATTCCTCAAACTTGACATACTCTCATCTCTACACATTTTTACTTGCCATCCCCTAAGCCTGTAATGGATTCTTTTCTTCTCTCTCCCATCTTCATGTTTCTTGATCTTTCTTCTTTTTTAATGTTCTATTGCATTTTTGTTTATTTGTTTAAAATTTTCCAATTACATACTTTTATTTACTAATTTTATTTTTTCCAATTACATGTAAAATATTTTTCAACATTCATTTTTGTAAGATTTTGAGTTCCATATTTTTTCTTCCTCCTTTTATTTCTTCTTCCCCGAGATAGCAAGCAATTTGATATGTTATTAATGTACAAACATTTTAAACGTATTTCCATATTAGTCATGTTGTGAAAGAAAAATCAGAATAAAAGGAAAAAAAAACCATGAGAGGAAAAAAAAAGTAAAGATAGTTTACTTTGATTTCTGTTCAATTTTTATAGTTTTTCTCTGGATGTAGATGGCATTTTTCAACACAAGTCTATTGGGATTGTCTTAGATCACTGTATTGCTGAGAAGAGCTAAGTTTATCATAGTTAACCTTGATATGTCTTCAAGGCTCTGTTCAAATACCATCTCTTCTCCAAAGCCTTCTGTGATTTTCCCCATTTTAATCATTTAAATGCTGTATGCGTGTAATAGAGTATAAGTTCCTTTTGTATTTTTGTCTTTGTATTGCCGACCTGTAGCATAGCATAGTCTCCTTCACATACATGGTGCTTAATAATAGTTTGTTGAATTGGTTTAATGGACATTTTGGATATTAAACTTTTTCACGTGCAGCCTCTCCCCAACACACAACTCCAGGTGCTTGTAGCCTTGGTTTTTAACATAAAGAATAGGACTTGATTCTCTGTCTCCTTGTCACCTTTCTACCAATTAGCCTGTGACATACGTACACAATTTTTATTATGATAAAAAAAAGATACTATAATTGAAAGAGCTCAGAGTTTTTCCTTCAGCCTGTGGAACTGCTATATGTGTGAGAAATATTAGATGAAGGTTGTTTCTCTGAAATCTTAAGAAAAATATACTGTCATAGGAGAAGGATGGAAGTCACCTTTGAGGATTTTGTGGATGTTTATGATATATAGTTTTGATTGAGTTTATGAGCTCCAGAAATGTCACACAAAAATTGTTTTTAAAATGTCTATTGTTTTTACATTGCCTAGATCTTTCCAAGTCCTTCCTTCTGTCCCCTCCCAGAGAACCATTTTTAATATTTTTCTTGTTAAGGTGACCATGGGCTGGTTGATGGCATGTTCATGAAGCATACCTTGGATTTGCTGGGCCATGTAGGTCCACAAACAGACTTTGCTGCTCTATTTATGTTAGCTATAGCAAGTAGAGTGAATCCCTCTTTTGACAGAAATGCCCCCTCAGCAATCTGGTGAGATTAATTTATGACATCCAGAAACTGTTTGCCTGAGTAAATTATGCATGTTCCCACCTGAATTCTGGTATTTCTGCCCCTGGAGCACAGCATGTGGGTTCATTGTGCTGTCCAAGTTTAATCAACAAATAAAACCAAATAAGAGACTTTGGATGTTTGAGAGAATGAGGTCAAAGTATCACTTGGAGCATTGGAGACAAAAGCATATTTCTTTACTGGAAAAGAAACTTTGATTTGCCTTTTTTAGTTATAAGAATATAGCACAGGGGATTAAGAAAATAAATGTCCTCTTATGGAGTGGCATTCAACTGCTTTGCAATTAAAATGATAATGAAATATTTTTAAAAAGAAATTCTTTCTTACCAGCAGTGCAGGAGGCTCAGGGCATACCATTAAAAGGAATTATGTAAAGCAGTCTTTGAGTAGCAAGTTTTATTTTGAGGTTTAATATATTCTGGATTCTGCTGGAAAAATCATCTGTGTGACAAGCCTGCTAACAGATGTCAATTTGGTTTTATAGCACATGCTTGCGTTTAAGAATCAGAAAAAGATTATCCTTTTTAACCTTCTGTTTAATACATGATACAGGTTGGTAACAACACACTCTAGAAGACTGCTGATTAATAATCTTCTATACCCTGTGGGCCAGTCACTTTTCACCTGCCTTCATCCCTGAAGGGTTGAGTAGAAGGCTTATTTCACATTATTCTTTCAATTTAAAGGAAAGAGGGAACAAATAACTGAAAATTGTTTCCTCCTATTGTTTTAAAACCAATAAAAGACAGGAATGCATTATATTGCTGAAAGGATAAATGAGATACAATAAAAAAAAGAATTACACTCTTATTTAGACACTAAAGCTACGTTAAAAACCTACATGGTCTAGAAGGGTAAAAGCAAAATGACTAAATTTAGGAGAAAAGAGAATGTATAGCAAAGTGTTATGTCATATGACTGATTATATTACCCAGGATAGGAAACTATTCATTCTTTCATAGATATCGTAAGAATCAGAGTTCTTACCCACTGACTAAAAAAACTCTCACCCTAAATACAGGGTTTTCTCCATGTTACCACTTTGGCTTATTTATGAGAATCTTCTCATTTGCCAAGTTTCTGTTAAGCGGGGAGTGAAAGAACAGCTTAAATATTTGTTAATAGGACCAACCTCCTTTGAATATCATTAACAGGTTAATGGAAATATGTTATCTTTGCATTCCATGTCATGTTTCACTGATAACACTGTTGAGATGTTCCCACCAGATTTTTGTTTCTTTTGCCTTCTTTTTAGGAGACAAAGGAACCATCTGTCTATATATGATGAAGACTCAGTGAGGTTAGATAGTGATGAGAAAGAAACTTTTTGCTATATTTAAGAAGAAAAAAAAACATAGTTTTTTGTTATTGTCAAAATTGCCCTTCTCTTCCTTGAAGAGTTTCATATTGCAGAGATAGGAAATGAACTCTCTGCTTGCTTTCTCATTTGGCCCACTTATGCCAGTAACATGACTCTCCACTGCATTCTAAACATAGCTTTTTTGTTTTTTAAAGAAACTTTATTCTTCAGATTTCAAGCATGATTTTCAGATACCCCAAAGTTGATAAATATTGTATTAGGAGTCCCAAATTCTTATTCCGAGATTCCATAAAGGGAGTCCACTAAACTCACTCATAAGTAGGCCAAGAAATATTTGCAATTTAGCCTAATTTACAACTTGTTAGCAGCTATAGTAAAGAGTTTTTCCACAAAGAGTTTGTGATGACTCTTTTCTTGATTTTTTTCACATATAGAGTTGATTTTCATTGTAGTGCTACAAACTCTAATTGGACAGTAACACTAATTCTTTTTGGGTATTAGATGTAGAGTATTCTTGCAATGACTTTGTGCTTGGTATTATTGTTGAAACAAAATTTTATGTTAACTTTAGATGAAACTTTTTTACAATATTTTATTTTTCCAAATATGTGAAAATATAGTTTTCAACATTCACCTTTACAAAACCTTGTGTTCAATATTTTTCTCTTTCCTCTCTCTCTCCTCCCAGCAAGCAATCCAAAATAGGTTAGACATGTGCAATTCTTCTAAACATAATTTCAATATTCTTTATGCTGCACAAGAAAAATCAGATTAAATGGGAAAAGCACAAGAAAGGAAAAAAAACCAAACAAACAACAATAATAAAGGTGAAAACACTGTACTTTGATCCATATTCAGTCTCTATAGTTCTCTCTCTGGATGCAGATGGCACTTTCTAAATGGAATATTTTTAAAGCAGGTAATGTAACACACTTAGAATAGTGAAATTGGTAGGACCTCAAAGATTATCTAGGCCAATCTTTCCATGTCATAGATTAGGAAACAGAGATCCAGAAAAGTGATGTGTTATGTATTCAAATGCCTTTGGGATTGAATTAATTACTTACTATTGTTTAGATGGTGAATATTTTTAAGGGCCTCATTGCCATTGGGTATTTTCTTTTTTAGTTTCACATGCTGAGTTGTCCCCACTTATTGGGCACTCTGATCAGCCAAGCAGTTATTCTACATACAATTAAATTCAAAATCTTCAGGTTGGTCTAGAAGTTTACAGACTAGTAAATTATTCAGTCATTTTGAGTTGTGTTTGACTCTGTGTGACTCTTTTTGGGGGATTTTCTTGGCAGAGATATTGGAGTGATTTACAATTTCCTTCTCCAGCTCATTTTACAATGGGGAAACAATAAGGTTATATGACTTATCCAGGATCACACAACTAGTATGTATCTGAGTTAGGATTTGAACTCATGGAGATAAGTTTTCCTGATTCCAAACACAATGTGCTCCATCTACTACACCACAGCATAGTAGGAGACTGAATAAGTCCTTGGAATTGAAAAAGATCAAAGCTTCCCTTCAGGGTTTTTGAGACCAGTTTCTTTCTGAGATGACTAGGAAGGCAAGTTTTTTGCCTTCCAGATTTGATATATATATATACACACACACACACATATATATATGTATATATATACTTTGCCTTCCAGATTACATGTCTACTTTTTGCCTTCCAGATTACATATCTACTTAATATCAGTGATATTATCTTTGTATTTAGATATCTTTCCCAGCTACTTCACCAAAATGTAATTCAAAAATCCCATTAATGCCAGTGATATGGACCTTTACTGTCTCTTATTGAAATGATTTGAATTGGCCTTAAAAGCTGTGTGAATAGCCATTATTAATAACTCTCAATGTAATTTCACTTCTGTTGGTTGATTATTATGCGATGGGATTTCCTTTCTGTATATTTGGAACCACCTGATATATTGTTCGGTACTTTATTCCACAAATGAGTTCAAAATAACCCAAGAGATGCCTTGGAAGAGATGCTATAAACAAGCTTTTATTAAGTGCTTAATATGTGCCAAATACTGTGCTTAATTTAGCTTTGTAAAAGAAAAGAAAGGATCCTCTCCTAAAGGGAGAAACAACATGCAAACAGCTATGTAAAGTACAAGATAAATACCAGATGATGAAGTGGATTGAGAATTGGGCCTGCAGTCAGAAAGATTCAGATTCAGCTTCAGACCCTTACTAAATGTGTAAGTGGCCAAGACATTTAGCTCTTGTTTGCCTCAGTTTCTTCATCTGTAAAATGTGCATTATTGTGAGAATCAAGTAAGATTAAAAATTGTGAAGTGCTTAATAGAGACTAAATGCTTAACACAAAGTAAGTGTATGTCGACAATAATTTTATAATGTAAACTTTATAATGGAAGTACTCTTTGAGGGAAAGTACTCAACCTGTGTGTGTGTGTGTGTGTGTGTGTGTGTGTGTGTGTGTGTGTGTAGGACTAAGAAAGGATTCCTGCAGATGTGGTATTTGAATTGAGTCTTGAAGCTAGAGAAACCAGGAGGTAGAGATAAAAGTAGGAGAATATTACAGGCATTGGACTTGACTAATGAAAGGCACAGAGTTGAGAAATAGAGTACTGTGTGCAAGGAACAGAAAGGAAATTGCTGTTTGCTGGATTATAGAATACATACAGGGGAGTAAAGGATAAGAAAACTAGAAATATAGGAAAGTATAAGGTTGTAAAGGGCTTTAAATGTCAAATAGAGAATTTTGTAGGTAACAGAAAATGCCTAGAGTTTATCAAGTAGAGTGGAGAACGACTTCAGACTGCTTTAGGAAAATCACTTTAAAAAAAGTTTAAATAGTTTAAAATTTTTTTTCCAATTATATGTATAGACAATTTTTAACATACTTTTTTTCTTTTTATGAAATTTTGAGTTCCAAATTTTCTTCCTTCTTTCCTTTCTCATCCAATAGCAATTTGATATGTTATATATGTGTAATCATGTAAAACATGTTTCCATATTAGTCATGTTGTGAAAGAAGAAATAGACCAAAAAGAAAAAAACACACAGAGAGAAAAATGAAAATAGCATGCTTCAATCTGCATTTAGACTCTTAACAATTCTTTCTCTGAATGTGGATAACAGAATTTTTTTTTACTGAACAAAAAGATGACAGTGAAAAACAACATTTTTAGGGGATACATTTTAAAACATGATTAGAGAAAAATAGATTATGGGAAGATATGGAGGACATGGAAGATAGATTATGGATAGAGGATGCGGGATTGTGAGTGATAGTTTTCTCTAAACCAAGAAATGCAAAAGGAGGGAAAAAAGACCAGAGAAAGCTTAGCATGAAAATCAATTCTTTTTTTTTCATCACAAAAAATATTTATAGGTGAAACTGACCAGAGGACAACAAATACATGGAAAATGGAAAATGTGTTATTTCTACAACAATGTGTGAATGGCATTAGCAACAGAAGAAATGCCGTAGGTGAACACTGCACCTCAGTCCCTGATGTACTATAAAAGGGAATAACAATAAACTTAGGACAAAATTGTAAGAAGAGTTAGATAAGACTCTTGGTGGAAATGACATAATATTGATGGCATTAAAGAATTATTTTTTATGACAATGGCATAGTGCATAGGGTACTGGGGCTGGAGTCAAGAAGACCTAAATTCAAATTCACGATTAGACATTTACTAGCTGTGCTACCTTGGACAAGTCACTTAATCTGTCTGCCTCTGTTTTCTCAACCAGATCAAATGAGATAATTTGTGTAAAGTGCCTATAGCCCAAAGCCTGACACATAATAGGTAATTTGTAAATCCTCTTATTATCATTATTGTTGAGTTGTTTCAGTCTTGCTTGACTCATTATGACCCCATTTAGGTTTTCTTAGCAAAAATACTGGAATGGCTTCCAATTTCCTTCTCCAGTTCCTTTTATACATGAAGAACTGAAGCAAAGTTAAGTGATTTGAACTCATGAAGATGAGTCTTTCAGATTCCAAGTCCATTGCTCTATCCACTGTACCATCTAATCATATTCCAAAAGAATGTAGAAAAATAAAGGATGCTAATACTGCCTTAAAGGGAATTTTCAGAGGATGTCAACAACTACTGACCCATATTCCTATTTTCTAATATTTAAAGAATATTTATCAGAAAGGTCTACTCAAATTAAGTCAACAAGTTCTTACCAAGTGTTGAAGATACAAAGAAAGCCAAAAAAACCCCAACCAAACAAAAAAATAACTAGTTCCTGCTCTCAAGAAATTCACAATTTATTTGGGAGACAGCATGCAAATAATTATGTACAAACAAGAGAGGCAATATAAACTGAAGATAATCTCAGGGAAGATATTAACATTGAGGGCGTTGGGAAAATCTTCTTGCAGAAAGTAGGATTTTTGCTGATATTTGAAGCTTTTAAGGAAGCTAGGAGATAGAGATGAGGAGGGAGAGAGTGGGAAAGAGCAAGGAAAAATGCATGGGTCTTGGGAGAAGAAACAGCAAGGAGGTCAGTGCTATCAGATGGCAGAGAACATGGAGATAGGAATGCCCAGCAATTATATAGGGCTTTAAGGTTTGCAAACTACTTTACATATTTCATTTGATCCTCACAAAACTCTATGAGTTAGATGCCATTATTATCTCCATTTTACAGAAAAGGAAACTGAAGTTCAGAAATTTTGTGACTTGACCACTATCACATAAATAGTATTTAAAGAGGAATTTGAACTCAGGTGTGCACAACTCCCATTCCAACATTCTTATCTGATGCTTTACCAAGTAATTAGATGTAAAAAGACTAGAAATGTGGGGATCGAATTTTGAAGGGATTTAAAAGCCAAATGGAAAAGTTTATATTTGATCCTGGAGGGATTACTGGAGTTTATGGGGTAAGGGTATGACACTGAGTAGACCTGTGCTTTAGAAAGATCAACTTGACAAGATAGACTGTATATATGGATATGAAAAAGAGGTAACTGACAATGCTGAAGGCTGCAGAAGTCAAGAAAAATATGGATTAAGAGAAAGCTATTAGATTTGGCACATAAGAAATCATTTGTAACTTCAAAGAGTATCTAGATGGCAATGTGTATAGAGCACTCAATGTACAGTCAGATTTCCATTTTTCCATGTGTCTTTTGCTTTCTGGTTAGTTTCACTCATAAATAATTTTTAGATGAAACAAATGAATTGACAATCATGCTAAGCTTTCTCTGCTATTTTTCCCCTCTGTTACTTTTCTTATTTTAGAAAGAGCTACAGCTCAATCTCACATCTTCTATCCATTATCTATTTTCCATATATCAAAGTCTGGATAGACCAGAATGGGTAGAGTTTTGAGGCAATGTTTTGTATCAGAAGGCTTTTATAATACTCCTGGCATTAAGTGGTGGAAGCCTATATCAGGATGGTTGTAGTACCAGAAGAAAATAGGTATTCTACCAAGTAGAATTTACAGATTTTCACAACAGATTGGATATGGGATGAGAGAGCATGAGGATTTAAGGATGATATCTTTAGGTTAAGATTCTTAGGCACTGGGAAGATGGTGATGTCATCAACTGCAAAAGGAAAATTAAGAAGAGGGGAGGGATTTGTGAGTAATGAAAGGATAGTAAGCTCAGTTGAGTTTAAGATTTCAATGGCACATCCAATTTGAGATTATCTTATAGGCAGTTGGAGATAAGAGACTGGAGATGAGAAGTTAAGACTGAATGAACAGATTTGTCAGCTATCAGTATAAAGGCGATAATTAAATGAAATTCGATGAAATCACCAAATAAAATAGTATAGTGGAAGAAGAAAAGAGGGTTCGACACAATCTGGAGAAACACTCATGGTTAGTGGGCATGAACTGGATAAAGATTCAGCAAAGAAGGTCTCAGTAATCACAGTTTGTCATGCAGAGGACAACTCAGCAAAAGAGAGAACAATGTCATGAAAATCAGGAGAGAAAATATTGAGCAGAAAAGGAGATTGACAAATATGGATTGAAAAAAGATTATTAGATTTGGCGATTTAAAAATTACTGGTAACTTCAAAGGGAAACTAGATAGTGAAATGTCAAATTGCTTGCCCTCTCAATGGGGGAAGGGGAAGGAGGGAAGGAGAAAGTATTTGAAACTCAAAAATTTGAAAAAATGCTAAAATTGTTTTTATATGTAATTGGCAGAAAATAAAATATTAATTATATATATTTTTAAAAAGGAGTCATGAACCAGGCTTCCTGTTGGTGATGGACATAAGGGTAAAAAAAAATCTCAAACTTGATTATTTCCATTATTCAGTCACCATTGCACATTGTCATATCAGCACACATTTTAGAATTGACCTATTCTATAGCTTTATTGAACTGGACCTTGCTTCTGCTGAATGTTAGGATAAGAGAAAACAATTGCTTGGCAAATCAGTGCTTTGGAATTAAGCTGTTTCTCATTGGAGGCTGATATGAGAACAGAAATTCCAGGATTGTTCATCACTTCTTTTCACTGAAAGAGTAGATTTCTGTCTGCCATAGTCCTGTAACTATATCCTATAATTTACTGACCTTCAATGCTACTGAGACTCTTCATAGATGTGGCAGATATCAGGAAAGTATTCTCTGTCAACTACAATGCCAGTGAAGTTTTCAGCTACTTCCCGTTTTCATCCTTGTATTTGGAAACTTTTTTCACTTGCATATTAGTTATTATCAATCTTTTGTTGAGTTCTTGCAGTCATGCCTGACTCTCCATGACTCTTTTTTGGGTTTTCTTGGTAGAGATACTGCAATGATTTGCCATATCCTTCTCCAGCTCATTTTACAGATGAGAAAACTGAGGCAAACAAGGTTAAGTGACTTGCACAGGGTCACACAGCTAGTAAATGTCTGAAGTTAGATTTCAACTCATGGAGTCTTCCTTACCTCAGGCCCTTACTCTGTCCTCTGCACCACCTGATGCAGTGTTATTAAGTGATTTGTCCAAAGTTATATGAATAGTAAGAAGCAGAGCAGGGATATGAATCTGTGTCTGAATCCAAATCCAAATTTTCTCCCTGCATATGAACTTGTTTATTTGCAACTTTTCCCCCAAAAGCCCCAAATAAGTTATTATAAATTAAATTTTATTGTGTCCTACATATAATGCCTTATAAATAGTAACTCTTGAATATGTATTTGTTGTCTAGCTGATTTTTTTTTGTTCTGGTTAATCCAAATTTTGTTATCTAATTTGTGCCTTTAGAATTCACTGGTTCCAGAAAAGTGAATTGTAATTTTTTTCCCTGGGCTATCTTATTTTACAGCTGCAAAATATCAAATACAGGAAAATATAATAATCTTCCTGTCATCCATTTGTATGGAAAGGTCTAAAGGGAGGAATGAAAACTACATAATTGAAATCCACAAATAACCTAAGACCTCTATTTTATCTGCTAGTGTTTATTGCTCTACCTTCCTAATTTTTAATCAAAACCATTTAACAATTCAGTGGTCCTTCATCCTTCCAATTTCACGCTCTATTAAAGTATTAATAGGTAGTGAAATATGAAAAAAAAGCAAAAAATCAGAGCTGGAAAAGAAACAAGACTAGATAAACTACTGTAAACTGGATAATCAATCTCTATATAATTCTTTTACAGAAAAGATTCTTGGATTTTTGTTTTTACAAAGGAATATTAATTTTTAAGGTATAACAAAAGCAAATAAACATTTTCTCCCAACACTTTGGAAGGGTTAATCTTCCCTATTTCCTTTTAGTCTGTAGGGAGGGAGATAGGGTTCAAAGTTTGTTCACTTCTTATATAGCATTAATTCTATCAAGTTCTTAGTCCAAAGTCTCCCTGAGCTCCTTCCTGGACCTTAAACTGGCCACAGCATCTGGCTTGGAGTCTTCCACGGATCGAGCTCTCCCCTTCTTGCACACAGGACAAACAGAACAATACCAAGACCTTAAGTCCATTTCTCAGGATAAAAGGTCACAAGGAGAAGGAGAAGCTTACTGCTTACCCATTCAGCTTACTTTGGACTAACTGGACTTTGAATACATCACTAGAAAGAGGAACAAGAATTGTAAACCTGGTACTTACCAACTTATATTTTAAAAATGTTTTGATAACCATATTCCAACACAATTGGTTTCCTTTGTAATCCCAAGTATTTTATTTTGCACAGTTAAAAAAAATTTGCAAAAGGACTCCTCAGACTTCTCTGACCACCAAAGAGTCCCTGATATATAAAAGTTAAATAACTTCTCTTCCAGGGCCTAGATTTTCATAGATTCATATCTGGCTCTATGTTCTTAGTGTGTGGTATGTAATCCACCCAATAAATTTCAGAGATCTTGCAAGGTATAAAGAAAAACTTTTATTCATTTCTCATGAGAATTGGGCAACACTCCCACCATACAAGAGGTGAAAGTGAGACCCACCTCTCACCAAAACATTCCTAATTGCAAAGCCAATTTTAGAAGTTATAAATTGTCCTTAACAATTCATTCTTGAGGTCCTCCACAGGTTCTATAAGTCTCCATACTGCAGTGTCAGTCAGTTATCTGTAACATCTGGTAAGGTACTTCCCATTCTGCTTCTTCCAGGATTTAGTAAGCGCTCACTCTCCTGCAAACTGCAAATTCCAAAAGTGATGTCTGGGTCAGCAGTCCTTGTTTCCTAAGGGCTAAAAAGGGACACAGACACTGCCAGTATATAATTCCTTAAAAACTCATCCTTTGTTTCAAAAGAGGGTCTTTTCCTTTCTCCTCCCAAGTAAAATAAACCAATCTCATATGTGGAAAGTCTCAAGTCACTTCTGGGAACAGTTCTAATTCTTTTTTTTTTTTTTGCTAAGGCAATTGGGATTAAGTGACTTGTCCAGGGTCACACAGCCGGGAAGTACTAAGTGTCTGAGACTGGATTTGAACTCAGGTCCTATTGTATAAAGCTTTATGTAGCCAAATTTTCTTAAAAAGACATCAACATTGCTTGAGCACTCCAATGGCTTAAAATCTCCCCAGTCAAGGCCATATTCAGCATTCTCCTCCCGTCAGATAATTGCTAATATCATTCAGGGGATTTTTATTGCTCCAATATCTTCCAGCCTTTTCTCTTCCTCTTTAGAACATATTGGGGCTACATGTGCAAGAATGTTTGTGGCAGCCCTTTTTGTAGTGGCTAGAAACTGGAAATTGAAAGGATGCCCATCAATTGGAGAGTGGCTGAATAAATTATGGTATATGAATGTTATGGAATATTATTGTTCTTTAAGAAACGACCAGCAGGACAATTTCAGAGAGGCCTGGAGAGATTTGCATGAACTGATGCTGAGTGAAATGAGCAGAACCAGGAGATCATTATACACAGCAGCAACAATATTACATAATGATCAATTCTGATGGACATGGCTCTCTGAAACATTGCCTCAAACCACTTCCAATTGTTCACTGAAGAAAGCCAAGTATACCCAGAGAGAGAGATGTGAAATGTGGACCACAACATATCATTTTCATGTTCTCTATTGAGGTTTGCTTGCATTGTATTTCCTTTATCTGATTATTCTTTCTTGTAGATACGATGTCTCCTGCACAAAAATGATGTGTAGAAATAAGTATACATATATTCGATTTCTTAAGTATTTTAACATAATTAACATGTAGTGGATTTCCTGCCATCTAGGGGAGGGGTGGGGAGTAGGGAGGAAAAATTTGTAACAGAAAGCTTTGTAAGGGTTAATGTTGAAGAATTACCCATACATATGTTTTGCAAATAAAAAGTATTAATAATAAAAAAAGAACATATTGGGGCTATTTTAGACAAAGTGGGGAGGACAAACATTTGTTTCTCACTCCTCCCTCTACAAAGCCACTTCCTTTAAACATTTTCTTCTTCAATTAAACAGTTCCCCATTACAACGGGTTATCCCTTTTGATGCTCTCTAACACGTCACTAAATTGTTTACTCCCCCAAGGAATTATATTAATACACAAGTCTCATCTGATTTCTTAAGGAGCAAAATAGGGATATTGAAAGGGGACATACAAAGTTTGAATAGGCCATCCTTCACAAGTCCCTTTATTACTGTTTGCAATCTTATTTTTCCCTCCGATGATATAGAATATTATTTAATACACATACCACATCCTTTGGATTTTTCAGATTGATTTTAAACAGAGAATTTTTAAACTTCCCCTATCTCTGCCACTCACATTCTACCAAAAAAGGGTGCATTTTAAATACTATCTGATGTTTCGACACCTTTAATTCCAATTTAGTCTCTGCATCACAAATTATTCTCCACCTCTGGGATTTACATCTATTCTTTAATCTTTCTCATATACAGGAGTGACTTCTATATAGATACACAGAAATCTTTTCTTTACTCCTATCCATTAACAATTCCTTAAATGTTGGACTAATTTACAGATTGAGGATCTCTCCGCTCCAGTAATTACTAAACCTCCTTTTTATTCTTTTTCTACACACATAGTAATTACCAATTGTAGCTTTTAATATAATGAACAATCTTAGAATTTTCTTAAGTAATAGCCAAATGGTTTTGGTTGTAACTTCCTCTTCATTCACAAGCAAGGGTAGAAATAACCATTCTCCTAAATTACATTTACCAAGTTAGAAAAGCTGATAATAACAGATTTTTAAACACATTTTCCAGTTCCTGTTAGTTTTTCAGTATATATTTTAATAACATTCAGGATACTAGATAACAAACCAAATTTGGGTTCTATGATCTCAGAAAGAATTCATTGCTTATCAGTTCAAATAGAGTATAACCAATCTATCTCAACTAATTAAGTTTCCAATTTTAACACATATACCAATTTAAAGTTATTTAAAAATTAACCAGTACTTTAGGTTGTAAGATTCCCTAAAATCTAGCTATATGTCCCATTCAAGCAGAATTGCCTTTTAGTTCTTTTCCTGATTCCCACAAACCTCTTATCTTTTGTAAGACAGGAAAGAATTAAGAACCCATTCCTGCTCCATATGGGTTTTACCTTGAGATTCTTCCTGGCAGAATTCTACAGGCCTGAGTTCTGATAATAAAGTTACAGGCCCTTTGCTTATAGAAATTTTCAAAGTGGTAGTTCATTGCTTTTCCATTTCCCCAAAGTTCCCAAACTCTCTAATACCTTTCAGCCTACATTCTTCTCATTTCTACATACTAAAACTTTCTCACTCACCTTTATATCTATATCAATATCTATCTTTCTTTCTTCTATTTGCTTTTACCATCTTCACCGTATTAAATATATTTTTCTCTTCTCTCCCCTTCTTCGGCAAAGCTGCTCCAATCAGCCAGACTCAAAGGGAGAGAGAGAAAAGGATTCTCTTTCCTTGGGCTAAGGACCCCAGAATTAGCTCCCAAATTACCTTACCAAGATCAAAACCAATATCCTCACCCATCCAGAGTGACTTCAGTTAAAGATCTTTGAGCCACTTTGAAAGAATTACTACTTCGAAGTCCAACAATTCAGCTTGATTTTTTCCAAACCAGCAACACAGAGGCTGAATCCTTATCTCTCACAAGCTTGCTAACTTTTAACACAGAACACAGAATGCAAAGCAGACCCATATACAGAAATCACACACACATGGTTAAATTGGACATACTCAATTAGCCCTGGAAGCCTCCTCCCCATACAGAGCAACAATATTTAATCATTTTACTTTTTGCCCTTATATCTTCCCAAGGGACTATCTATCAGTATCTCTATTTTCTTTTCCACAGAGAAAGGCTTAGACTGAACCTTTCCCATTTCAAATATTTGAGGAGACTTTTCAGATCAAGTGTACTTAGATTTTAGTCTCTTACACCCAATTCAGCAGGATCATCCCCAAATCTCAGTCACCCAAACAGTTCTGACTCTCCAGGAATCTAATATACTTAAATTCCAAGATCTAGCTTACCTGTCTTTGAGCTCTGTGCACAAAAGTTGCCTGACTGTCATCCTCTCACTGACCCTTCAGATTTTCAATCATGAATTTACTTTTACTTTACACTAAGTCTCTGCTTCAGGTCACTTTTGCTCAAAGATAAGGACTCTCAAACCATGGCAAATTTCTGAAATTGGGCAGGGTGCCTTTTGCCAAGTTCCAAGAGTCTGATGACCCCCTAATGATCACGTGATCCTGGATGAGCCCCCAAACTGTGTGGCATGTAACCCACCCAATAAGTTTCAGAGATCTCTCAATATATAAAGAAAAAGTTTTATTCATTTCTCATGAGAAGCCCACTATATAAAAGGTGAAAATGAGGCCCCAGAGCATAAGCAGCTTGGGCAATATATATATATATATATATATTCCCTGACACAACATTAACCCTCCTGTGGCTCATTTAATTAGCTGAAAATGTAGTCTTACATTCTAAGCACAAAAGTTACTTTAAAACAGCAAATGGGGAAACAACACATAAATTCAAATGTAAACAAAAACATGTCTCTCACCGATTCTGAGATAAGTGTTTCAATGTATGGACTGGGTAGATAAATAAGAATTTGTTCTGCAAATTCCCAGAATTGTTCTATCCACTCCATATCCTGGGAAATGTTTGCAGGGAGGAAAGGGCAGGGGAAAATGGGGGCTTGATCCTATAGCTTAGTTAATTTATACTTTCTTTTTGAAGAAATATCAAATTTTTCCTGTTCATTAGGAATGTCATTTTAGTTTCTTTCTTTCTTTTTTGGCTGAGGCAACTGGGGTTAAATGACTTGCCCTGAGTCACACAGCTAGGAAGTGTTAAGTGTCTGAGACCAGATTTGAATTCAGGTCCTCCTGACTTCAGGGCTTGTGCTCTAACCACTATGCCGCCTAGCTGCCCCTGGAATGTCATTTTAGAGCTAGAAATGTTGATAATAATAACTTCTGTTTACAGGATAGCTAACTAGCACAATGAATAGAGTGGCAGGGCATCAGGAAGACTCATCTTCCTGGGTTCAAATTTCATCTCATACATTTACTAGCTATGTGACCCTGGGTAAGTCACTTAACTCTATTTGCCTCCGTTTCCTTATTGATAAAATGACCTGGAGCAGAAAATGGCAAACCGCTTGAATATCTTTGTCAAGGAATCATCAGATAGGACTGCAATGATTGAACAAAAAATCATTTGCATAGCACTTTAAGGTTTATGAAGCTCTTTATAAATATTATTTGTAATAATAAAATAATAAGAATAAATCAATAAAATAAAAAGAATAAATAAATAAAATTCCCCTTTTTGTTCTCACAACAACTCTGGGAAGTAGGAGATAGGTTCTATTATTAATCCCAATTTACAAATGAGAAACTCAAGCAGAGGTGACTTGTCCGGGATCATATAATTTGTCTGAGGCTAGATTCAAACTTAGCTCTTCCTGATTCCACTACTCTATCCATTTTGTTATCTAGCTTGCCACCTATCTTAGAAGTTACATAGGCCAACCCTTTCCTTTTCAAATGAGGAAACTGAGGCACAAAAAATTTAAATGGCTTACCCAGAATCACATTAGTAGTAAATGCTAAAGGTGGAGTTTGAAGCTGAGTCTTGAAATTTCTTTTTAAGGTCTTTCTTAATCTCTCTCTATCCCCACCTCCTATCTGCATCCAATCAATATCCTTCTTACCAATATTATTTTGAATTTACGTTGTATTTTTTATGAACTTATCAGTATACATGTTGCTTGCCTCTAGTGGAATGAGAGATCTTTAAGGTCAAGGATTCTTGTTTTCTGTCTTTGTATCCCTGAGGTAGTAAATATAATGCTTGGCATAAAGCAGATACATAATAAATACTTATTGAATGCATTTGTGCATGAATAAATGCCCCATGATAGATAAGGTGTTCTGTAGGATGGGTAAGCCACAAAGTCCTTGTTGATGAGCTAAGTCACTGTTCTAGATACAGCATGGGGACATTGCTGAAATATTTCACCAGGAGTTCCTAGGTGATAGATTCTAGGGGTATCCTAAAAGTGGGGGAAAGAGAGCCCCCATAATAAAGATTGCAAAACATTTATAATAAAAAAGGAATTGGGGGAGGAGTATAGCAGAGAGCCCTCCTAGCCATGACTTTCCTTTCTTCTTTATCCTTGCTACCAAATCAAAATTTGAGGTCACTGAGTCTAATTTTAGCTGGTTTTTTCATGAAAGCAATTGCCACTAAGGTGTGAATGAAGAACACATCTACCACAAGCAGCTGCTTGTATGTGTCTCAAAGGAAGAGCTTATTGATTTAAATATATCTTCAGTTGGTGGAATCTCTAGGTTGGACTTTTTTTTTTTAAACTTTGAGATGCTTCTGGTATTTTGCTGTTTTAAAGGGCACCTGCCTCTTCCCCAGCTAGTCCATTAAGGAAGTAAATATATGTATCAGCTCTAGCATCCAGCCTCACACTACTGACCTGATGTTCCTCACCTTGGCCCCACAGACTCAGTAAGCAAAATAATTCCTCTGTAGGGAGGGAGCATGGATTGCCACAGGTAAATGCTGTGAATGAAGACTGCAAATGCAGAGACATTTAGTATGTTGAGTTATTTCCTGTGAGTCCCAACCTTCTTATGGAAATCTCCACACTGGTCAAGTAAATAAAATGTCCCAGTCCTAGCTTTCAAATAAAAATTGTTCAGGAACAGTTTCTGTGCAGAGAAAAAAATTATTCTTGGTGCCATCTGTGTACACAATTTCTGGTCTGGGATTGGTCCTCCTTTTGGCAGCAAAGAACGGGGAGAAATTGGGGCAGATATCTTATGCCTGGGGTACGACAGATGCTGACTCATTCCAGCCATCAATTTTTGTGTTCTCTGAAAAATAATTATCCACCTCTACCCTAGAAGAGTTATAGGGAAAGGAATTTAGCCTGCAGTGTTCATTTTCAAATGCAAAATAAGTAGGTGATGGATATGAGTAATCATTTTGAAAACCATTCCTCATGATACACCCACTGACTTCTTTTTCTTCTCAGTTCAATTCTTCTCTTGGGCAAAAAGAGTTCAAGATCATGTATCCTGTAAAAGGTCAACCATATTCCCTTACACAGGAGGTGAAAAAACACAACTAAAACTGTTAACAGGGATATTCTTTCTTGGACTCTTATAAAAAGAAAGAATAATATTACATGGTTTTCAATTTCTAATAGAATATCTATAAATCTTTCATGCTAAGATTTCAGTGGTTTATCAAGCCAAATTAGATATCAAGCTAAGAAAAATGTAATTTCAGGAAGGTCTTATTCTCAGAGAAATAAATGAAAAACAATTTTTGGAGTATTATAGGAATGCTTCCTACCCAAGTAGAGAAATATGAATTCATTGGAACACAGTGAAAGGGATTGATGTCATGTTACCTCCTCCATAAAATTTCCCTGACAGATTACTTATGTGTATCCTCAAACTGTTCTTTTGGAAAGACTTTTCCATTAAGGTTGAATTTAAGAGTTAGAGATATAGGATAAAGGGGATGATTCCTGGTGAATTATTGGACAGTAAAGAATAAATGAGGGGAGTTCCCTAGGCAACCATTTAAGTAGAATGCTATACCTCAAACCCTAACAGTAAGTTCAAAGCCTCTGCTATTTTGGGCTTCATCACATTCTGAAAATGATTTTATTCTATAAAATTATTCTTTTGTAAAATGACGTTTGGGTCCTTCGATCTGTCCCTTGGGTAGCACCAAGAGTAGGCATTACAATTCTTAGTAGTCTTTGATCTCAGTTCATTAAATATTTAAATTCAATTCAACAAATATTTATTAAGGACATGCTATATAGAGTTTAATGATAGGTTCTGTGAGAGAGAGCTTAGGTAAGCCAAATGTTCTGCCTTCATAGAGCTTATAGTCTATTAGGAGAATGAGACATAAATATAAATACTGCAAACTCAGGAATGGTAAGTGCATAAGAGGTACAAAATGTTATTTCCATGAAAACCACCCTAAGTTCACTTTTGATCTTATTGCTACATTCAGTAGTCTTTTTTTACCCTTATGGTCCTCATCTTCCTTTTTTTTCTCTGAAATTTTATATTATTGAACACCTCTCTTTAGATCTGAGATTTAGAGGTGACACAAATCAGGGAGGTCAATCTAGTTCAATCTTTTCAAATTACAAATGAAGAAACTGAAATCTTGGACAGGTAAAGTGATTTGCTCAATGACACACAGATCATAAATGAGACAGCCTGGATTTTAACTCAGGTTCTCAGATCAAGCATTTTTTCCTAATTTTTTATTATATTATTGATACTCTTTGGCTTTTATGACAATGATCTCATGATTCTCTTACCTTTTTTATTCTTCTTTGCTATTTTTGTTGGTTCTTCATTCTCCTGCATCTTAAAAAAAACAGGACATTCCCAAGTTTTTAGCCTAGATTCTTCTCCTCTAGTTTTTTCCTCCCTTTTTCTTTTCTCTCCTCTTCCCTTCTCCCCTCTCCTTCTTCTTCCCTCCCTCTCCCCCGAGGCAATTAGGGTTAAGTGACTTGGCCAGGGTCACACAGCTAGGAAGTGTTAAGTGTTTGAGATCAGGTTTGAACTCAGGTCCTCCTGACTTCAGGGCTGGTGCTCTATCCACTGTACCACCTAGCTTCCCCTTCTCTCTTCTCTCTCACCTCTTTTTTTTCCTTTCTCCTTTCTCATTCCTTTCCTCCCTCTCTTCTTTCTTTTTTCTCCTCTCCTCTTTTTTTCTTTTATTTTTTCTCCTGTCCCTTTTCTTCTTTCTCCTCTTTCTCTTTTCTCTCCTTTCCCTTCCTCTTTCTTCTTGTTTAGTGATCTAAACCACTCATATGGCTTCAAATATTTCTTCCACATAAGCAACTTTCACATATGCAAAGAGGCAGATTTTGGTTATAAAGAAAAAGTAACAATATCTAAAAATAGAATAGGCTTCCTTGGGAAATAGTGTGTTTCCTCCTATTGGAAATCTTTAGACTGGATGACTACTTGCTGGATACATTGCAAAGGGGATTTCAGGTAGAGGTTGGACTAGAAAAACTCTGAGAACTCTTCCAACTTCTGAGACTTTGCAGAATTTCTTTACTTATCCCTATTGTCTTCCTAGAGTTCTAGTTTTATATTTTCAATTTCCTGCTTGGTATTTACACCTAGATATTTTGTTGGTATCTTAAACATTAAAAAATTATGTTAATTAAATTCCATTCAACAGATGTTTATTAAGAACCCAAATCTTTTAATTTAAATCTGTCCCTTTCATTGTGTTTATTCTGCTACCACCATCCTTCCAGTTTCCCAGGCTTATCTACTTTGAACTCTTCTTTCTCCTATATCCAATTATGTGACAAGTCTTATTGTGTTCCTCTATAATTTGTCTCTGATTATCCTGTCCTTTTCTGCAACTACCCCAGTTTGTCTCTAATTTTTAGGCTTGGTACCATAGATTTATAATTATAAAAGAATTTAGAGGCCATTTACTGCACTCTCTCTGCCCATTCAGCCCCATAATCTGCTCTTTATTTTACAGATGAAATCAAGTATTCAGGAGGTTAAGTGATTTGTCCAAGATCACACAGGTTGAAGTAGGAGAGTTAGAATGTACATTCAGATCCTCTAATTCCAAATATATTGCTTTTTCTCAAGATTTATTCATATAGATTTTTATAATGCCCTCCTAAATATTCTCATTGCTCTAGTCTATCCTGTTTTCAAACCCTCTTCCAAAATCTTGCCCAAATAATCATTCTAATGTATTTAATAGTATTCTCATGCTATTACGCTGTCAATTCTTTGCTCAAGAACCATCAATACTTTTTCACCTTATGGAGTATAAAAATTTCTGATCTTTATGTTTAAGATCCTCTATAATCTGGCTCTAACTTACCTATCCAATCTTATTTCTCACTTCTCTATTTAAATAAAGGCTTTTTAATTTAAAATAAAAAAATAAATAAAGATTATTTATGTAGTCTTCATACTAGCTAAGCCAAATGACTGGCTCCCATTTGCTCCTGCCATCTCCTTTCTGTGTGCTGAAATGACATTCCTCCATCTTCATCTACATCTGCGGATATCCTTACCATCTCCAAATTCACCTGGCACCTTCTCTGACCACCTAAAATCCCTCAAACCTCACCCTCCTTTCTTAACCAATAGAAGTGAACTCTCTTATCTCAAGTAAAATGTAAGTCCTCTCATCTACTTTTCTTATATATGAAGTAGCATGGTATAGTGCCTAACTTCTTAAATTATGGTTGACAGCCCCATACAAGGTCTTGTAAATAAATGTGTGGGTCGTGAAATTAAAATTTATTATCAGTAAATGTTTGATTTGTATACCTATATATCTAAGGTTATATAAAAATTTCTCAGACGAAAAGGAGTCATGAATGGAAAAAGTTTAAGAAGCTTTGGATAGTGCATAGAGAGCTGGCCACAGGAAGCTTTGGAATAAAGTTCTATCTCTGCTACCTATTGGTTAATGCTTTCTTTATGTTCAATTGATCTTATAAATCATGGCTTGCTTGTAGGATTTTGTTTGATAAACAACATCTTGTTTGCACATAGCTATTTTCATGCCGTTTTCTCCATGATCCTGAGGGCAGGGGCTGTCTTTTGTCTTTTATTGTGTCCCCAGTGCTTAGCACAGGGTTAACAAAATTAATTGTTGTTGAGTCCTTCAGGAGTGTCTAACTGCAGTGGACCAAATTGTCCATGAGGATTTCTTGGAAAAGATGCTGGAATGTTTTACCATTCCCTTTTCTAAGAGATAAGGCAAACAGAAATTAAGTGATCTGCCCAAAGTCACATAGCTAGTAAGTCTCTGGAATTAGATTTGAAATCATGGCTTCCTGACTCCAAGCCCAGCAGTCTATCCACTAAACCATCTTGTTACCCCTAGCACATGGTAGATACTTAATACATGCTAGCTAACTGGCTGACAATTTGTATGACCCACACCAATAAGATCACAAGTCAGTCCCACAGCAGCAACAAAAATACCTAAACACAAATAATTGTAATATAAAAGGATGAGAAAGGGACAGATTTGGTCATCTAAGAAAGTATGAAAGAGGGCAGTTTTGTAAAACTGGCAAGGAACTGGAAACTGAGTGGATGCCCATCAGTTAGGAAATGGCTGAATAAATTATGATATGTGAATGTAATGGGATATTGTTGTTATATATGAAATGATCAGGAGGCTGATTTCAGAAAAGCCTGAAAAAACTTTACATGAACTGATGCTGAGTGAAGTGAGTAGAACCGAGAGAGCACTGTTTACAGCAGCCACAAGATTATGTGAGGATCATCTGTGATGGACTTGGCTCTTTTCAACAAAGAGGTGATTCAAGGTAATTCCAATACACTTGTGATAGAAAGAGCCATCTGCATCTAGAGAGAACTATGAAAGCTGAATGTGAAACATAATATGGAATTTTCACCTTTGTTGTTGTTGTTTGCTTGCTTTTTTCTTTCTCATTTTCCCCCTTTTGATCTAATTTTTCTTGCACAGCATGATAAATATGGAAATATATTTAGAAGAATTGCACATATTTAACCTATATCGTGTTACTCATTGTATAGGGGAGGGAGGAGAAGGGAAAAGAGGGAGAAAAATTTGGAATACAATGCTTTACAAGGGTGTTGAAAATTATCTTTGTATTGCATTTATTTAAAGAAATGAAAAGCTATTATAAAAATTTTTTAAAAAGAGTAAAAAAAGAAATGTGTAGCTGGAAGTAAAGAAGAATTATAAAAAAAGAAAAGAAACTCCTAGTAATTAAATCCTTTCGATGTTAATTCATTCTTCATTAGATAGAAGGTGAGGAAGGCTATCTAATAAAGAATTATAGAGTCAGAAACAAAAGAATCTTTCTTTGTCAGCATTTTATCACTTTGGGAAGTAGATCCTGATTGGAAGCAAATCTCCAATAAGAACTGCAGTTCCAGTGTCTTAGCCTTCCCCTGCTGCTACAAATCTATCTTTGTAAGGGGATTGTTTTCTTTACAGTTTTTATTTATTCTTTACACTTTTACTCTGACAAGGCAAGAGATGTGCTGCTTCTCAGAGCCCCAAAATCTCTGCCTATATCCCACAGAGGTTAGAAGCCCTTCAGAAGTGTTAGACCAAGCAACCAACTATTGTTCTTCTAGTTTGTGTAGGGAGGATGTTCAATGGCCAGGACTAGGCAAAAACAAAGAAAAAGCTCCTCCCTTCACACCTTATAACAACTATTTATTAATATGCTGCTAACAAGTTTCTCTTTAAAAAAATGTATACCTCCTGAGTGTCTTAAAACTATTGGGCATTGGGGCAGCTAGGCAGCGCAGTGGATAGAGCACCAGCCTTGAAGTCAGGAGGACCTGAGTTCAAATTTGGTCTCAGACACGTCCTAGCTGTGTGACCCTGGGCAAGTCACTTAACCCCAATTGTTTAAGCAAAAAACAAACAAACAACTATTGGGCATTTACTTAACATCAGTTACTTTAATTAAACAATCATATCCAAGTGGCAGAGGGACTCATAGGAGAGAGAACTGATTTTGGGATCAGGAAGCCCTGGATTCAAATTTTGCCTTCGACACATGTGACAATGGTAAATCTGCTTAACTTCTCAGTGGCCCCAGATACCTCTAGGTCAGGGGTTAGTAACCTGAAGCCTGTGAACCTGGATTTGTTGGGTTTTAAATAAGATAGATAGATACATACATACATATGTAGATATAAATAACTGTAGTTCAGCATAATTGGTTTCCTTTATGTATTTTATTTTATGCATTTAAAAATTATTTTCTTCCTGAAAGGCTTCATCAAACTGCCAAAGGAGTCCATTTTATTTCAGACATCTAAAAAACATTCAATGGGCCATTTGAATAGCATTATGCTATGTCATTGGGGATAATGAAGAAAATAATAATAGCAAAAATTATAAATAATGTTTTTAGATTTCAAAGCACTTTATTATTTATATATTGTATATTTATCTGTATATCTCTTTATAAATATATAGTCTCATTTGATCCTCTTAATAACCCTATGAGGTTGGTACTATGATTATTCCTTTTTTGATAAAAAAATTGATAGGCTAAGTGATTTGCCCAGAACAGTATAACTAATATTGTAAACCATAACACTCAAAACATCTGTACTTGGTCTCTACTCCTTTGCTTTATGAGAAAGAAGCCCTTTTCCTTTCTAAAACTAACCTTTCCTGTGGTATGAATCTAATCATATTACTTCTCTGGTTCAGAAATTTTCAGGGGTTTTCTATTGCCTCAAACAATTCAGACTTCTCAGCCTGGCATTTAACCTGGCACCAACCTACCTCATTATTCTTATTTCCCATTTCTCTCTTTCACATACTACACTGCAGTCAAATTAAATTACTGTTTCCTGAACATTGCAAGTCATTCCCTTACTTTTTATATTTTTCTGTCAATCAATAGGTATTTATCAAGCAGCTCTTACATTCTAGGCATTGAAGCCACAAAAACAACAAATAAAACAATTTCTAAGGAGTTGGGTATTTTAAGGCAAGGGAATTGGGGATTTCAGAAGATGGAGCATAGCTGGGAAGGGCAGAATTGAGTAGGTGCTGTATTGAAAAACTTTATATTGTTAGAGAGCTCAGGTCATAAGGGAGAGAGAGAATATAGAAAGGTAGGTGGGAGGAATATAAAATAAGACAAACTTTACCTCCTCTGTTCTTTTATTTGACATCATGGGGGTGGCAGCATGGCACTGAAAGTCAGCACTTATTCCTCCCATTTATTTCTTGTTTGATAATGGAAAGAGGGACAGTTACAGAGAGACAGAGGAGAGAGGAAGGGAGGGAGGGAGATGGAAAAAGAAGGGAAGTGGAGAAAGGAGGAAGAGAGACAGACAGAGAATGAATATGACTTATTGTAAACCACTATCATTAAACAATAACTCAAGACCAAGAGCTCTTGAATTTTTTTTTTGAAATTTTGGATCATAATCCATTGCAACAGAATAAATGTACAAAAAATAAAAAAATTTCCAAGTCTCTATCAACGGAATTTTTTTTAAGGCAACAAACACAGCAAATTTGTAATGGTAAATACCTCAAGGCTTGTTGCATGTAATGGGATTTGAATTCAGCTCAATTCAGTTTAACAAATATTTATTAAATGTTTATTGACTAGGATGCATGATATCATCTCTAAAGTCTTGTTCAGTCCAAAGCTTTATGATCCCATTTGCTGGGCCCCAGGGGATCTGTGCTCAGGAAGATTTTAGTCTAATAGGGGAAGGAAAGTACACAGATAACTAGGACAGAACTACTTGGTAAGAAGAAGAGATTTCTGGGCAAAACATTATGAGAATTGGAAAAGAGCAAGATTTCTAAAAGAAACATGAGAAATCAGAAGGCTTCATAGAGGAGTTAGCATCTGAGCTTTAAGAAATGGAGATTGTGGGAAGAGAAATCCATTCGTCTATGAGAGATAATATGAACAAAGACAAAAATGGGAGAGAATATGAGCAAAGTTTGTGAATGGCAAAACAGAAAGGGAAGCTGAAAAACTTGTTCAGTTTAGCTGGAACTTAGACTAAATAAAGGGGGAAAATATGAGAAAGGGTTAGACCAGGTAGGTTGGAGCTGTTCTGTGTGGAAGATCTTGACTGCCAAGTTAAGTTTTTCTTTTATATCTGTAGACAATGGTAAGCCAATGAAGACTTTTTTTTAGTAGAGAAGTGACATGATTATATAAATACATTGGGAAAATTATGTGGGCAATGATGTTGGATCTAAGTAGGAGGTAAAGTTTGCTGAAAGTAAGGACAGTTAGGAAGCTATAAACTAATTTAGGTAAGGAGGAATGAGAGCCTGAACAAGAGGTGAGCAACTAGCTGGCCAACCCTTGAATCAGGAGGACCTGCATTCAAACTCAGCCTCTGATACTTACTGTGTGAATCTGAGCAAGCCACATAACCCTGTTTGCCTTAGTTTCCTCACCTGTAAACTGAGCTGGAGAAGGAAATGGCAAATCATTCCAATATCTTTGCCAAGAAAACACCAAATGCAGTCATAAAGAGTCAGACATGACTAAATCAATATAAGAAAAATGCAAGTTATAAGGACCAGTTTTAAGCAAGAGATGTTGATTATGAATATGAAAAAAACCTAAATATTTCACGGTCAAAGAAAAAAAAGGCAATTCAGCACTACTAGCTTTTGTTTATTCTCCTTATTTGTAAAGAAGCAGTGGTAGAGATGATCCAAAACTGATTTGTGACTGTGAAACTAAGTATCTTGGTGCTTGCATTGGAATGTGGACGTGGACAGCCAGCCCAAGAATGATTAAGAATTGTTCATTTTTACCGACAAAGCCAGTAGAGATATTTATTACATTGAATCCTTTCCTTTCTTTGGTTGTTCCTTCATTCTGAGCTATTTTCTCAAATTCGAATGTGTGTCCAGATGGAAAATCAAGGCTGTAAGATAGACCAAGAAACCAAAAGTTCTTTTGTGATAGAACAGTCTAATTTATCTCATTTGTGCTGTAGAAACAAGTTGAAAATGTGTGCTCTTAATTGAAAATACCAAGAAGCAGCATTCAGCATGAATTCATTAGTTAAAGCATCCACTTACTGAGAAGCCCAGCAGCATTTGGCAGCTAGCTCAGAAGAACTGACAGAATGGTGGGGTTTTTCTTTTTCCTTTTATAAGAGACAGAACAATTAGAACATTGTCTTCCCCTAAAAATTAATTACCAGCATTGGCTTTAAGAAAGCTATTCTTGTAAGAAAACTGTCCTTCTGAAGTTTAAATGATGATTCCAACCACCAGCCAAGCTTCCATAAAAGTGGTGATGGGCTACTGGAGAACTTGCTATTTAACATGATTTAGAGCCAGGCTCTAGGAGCTGCATAGTATCTGGCTAGCTCTCTACCCCGTGGAAACCAGACCATCCTTCTGAACACAGGTGTTCACCATGACAGGTTAATGAAAGCCCAGCTGCCAAGCTAAATGAACTATTTGCTAAATCCTAGAAAAGAGAATTTGCTGGAAGGGTCCAAGCTCTTCAATGTTCCTCTGCTGTGGAAAAGGCTATTTCAATGAAAAAGTGTTTTCTTTTAGTTGGACACTGTCATTAAGGTAGCTGAAGTCCTTCGAGTGTTAGATCTTTTTTATAAAGAGGGGGAAAGGAAAAAGAATATAACATTACAAGAATTTTAAATAATAAAGAATCTAAGAGGCAGAAAATGTAATTCTGTGAGTATTCCTCCTTGAGACAACTAGCAAGAGACTCTTAGAGGTGTCTGTCCATTATCTGTTGTATGTCTAAATGTTGATCTGAATATAACTTAAAAGGTAAGAGCACTGTTGACAACGCCCTGAGCTGACATAATTTGCTGTTTTCTTCCCAAACTAGAATCCCTGTGTATCCTTGGGAGGCAAGGCAAGTGCCAGCCAGACTGTTGCCAGGCTGGAATAATGCTTGTGCAGCTGGGGTCCTTTGCAGATAAGCTAAGCCTCCTATTGCCATAGTTTAGCAGTTTCCAAGGGAAAAGAATGAGACTTTTGCCATCACCTTGCTCCTTCTCATGAGGAGTAATTTTGTCTTTTTCCCACCTTTGCTGTACCTCCCCTTCCCATGTCACACATCTTCTTGGTTATCTCCTCCTCCCTTTGAATTGCTGTTAGAAAAATGCAACTTTCTGTAAAGACTGCGAAACCTTTCGGTTCCACATGCATGTTCATTTCTCTTAGAATAAACCTGATTTTCATGCAAGTCTGATGATGATGTAATTATAGTTCCATGATAGTAGACAGTTCCATAAGGCGTCTTTGGCTTTTAAGAGTATCACTGACCCCTTTTATTAATAATATGCTAACATTATTAATAAAATGATTAATTACCCAGAAATTGTCTCAAACTTTTAAAATGTCACAATCCTAAATTAAGAGCAAATACAGGAATTTGAAAGGGGGAAGCACAATTGAGGAAAACATTGCAGCAAAATTGCTGAATCACACAAAAAAGAGATACCCTGGATGTTCTTTAAGGCTTTGTCCTGGGCCCTTTTCTCTCTAAATATCCTTTCATTTTGTGATTTTATTAGTCCCTGTGGATTTAATTATTATCTCTCTGCAGATGATTCTATTTGTTCAGCCCTAAAATCTCACACCTCCAACAGCTTATTGGACATGTAGAAGTAGCTTTTTCATAAACATTTATATGAGATCTCATAAACATCATTAAATTAAATATGTTCAAAAGCAAATTCATTAGCTTTCCTCCCAACCCTTCCTTCTTCCCAACTTCCCTATGATTTAATAAGTACTTGTTGAATTGAATTAACAAGAATGACATACCTAGATGAGTTCAGATTATTAGACTAGATGAAATACATCTAGGTAATGAGAGCTGGTGAATGTGATTACAGAGCAAACATTTCTCACTAAAAGCCCAGCATGGTTTCATGAAGAACACGTCTTGTTAAACTAATCACATTTCCTTCTTTGGCAGTGTTATTAAATTTATAATTCTTGAGAATATTGTAGCTATAATTTACTAAGATTTCAACAAAATACTTGACAAAGTCTGTTGTAACATCCTTGTAGAAAAAATGAAGAGATGTTAGTTAGGCTTAAGTAAAGTTAGCTGTTTGAGGATTTGTTGAATGTCTGTGCTCAAAGATGGCTTGATATCAACTGGTGGGAAGGTCAAGAATGAAATGATCTGGTATCTGATCATGACCCTCTGCTGTTCATTGGTTAGATAACTTGGATAAAGGCATAAATAGAATATTTTATCAAATTTTGTGATGATACGTAGCTGGATGGCAAGTGGCACAGTGGATACTATACCTGACCTAGAGTCAGGAAGATTCATCTTTGAGTTCAAATCTGTGTAACCCTGGGCAAATCACTTAACCTTGTTTGCCTCAGTTTCTGCATCTGTAAAATGAGTTGGAGAAAGAAATGGCAAACAATTCCGTTATCTTTGCCAAGAAAACCTCAAAATTGGGTCACAAAGAGATGGACACAACTGAAATGACTAAAAAACAATATATCCTGAGAGGGATATCAAACATAATGTATGACAGAAATGGGAATTCAATCAGGGTAGGGTGATAGATCATTTCTATTAAGAGGGATAACTATAGAATTTTACATTAGGGTTCAAAAACTCAACATTATATTTTCAAAATGGGTGTGACTAAATAACTTCTGAAAAAAAAATCTCAGGATTTTAATTTGGACTGCAAGTATATGAAGGAACCATGTGATATGGCAGCCAAAAAAGCTAAAGATGTCTTAAGTGACATTCAAAGAATATTATGTAGAGCACAAAAAACTGGCCATCCCATTGTACTTTGCCCTGGTCATACTGCCTCTGGAGTATTGTGCTTAGCACTGGGCACCATATTTAGAGAGAATATTTACAAGCTATACAATATCCAGAAAAGGGATGGTGACCTAGATGAAGACTATATCATAAGGAGATTGGTTGAAAAAAATGAGAATTTAATTTGGTAAGAAGAAGGCTTAGATGGTAATGATAGTTCTCTTCAAATATTTGAAGAATTGTCTTATAGAAACGAGATTGAATTTATTCTGCTTCACCTCAGAGAGCAGAACAAAGAAATTGCAGAGATATAGATTTCAGCTCTTTGTAAAGATGAATTTCCTACCAATTAGATTTATGCAGAAGTAGAAAGGTCTATCTTGGGAAGTAGTAGATTCCCTCTCACTAGAGGTCTCACATGATAATTACTTTTAATGGGGATGCCTACTCCCAATTCTCCCCATCCCCTCCTCCTATCAATTACTTTCTCTCCTTGAAGAAACTTCCATGCTAAGCTTCCACTTTCCTGATCAATGACCCTCTTTCCTGGACGATTACTTTAGGAAAAGCCATGGCCATATTTCATTATATTTTCGACTCCCTAGTAATCTTACCCACTTTGACCCCTCATAGGTATAAGTATAATTTTCCCTTCCTTTGCTCTCCATTTTAGTTCTGCTCAAATAAGCTATGATCAAATCAATTTTACTATTGTTCCTGTAGAGTTAGTGTCTCTTTTTTTGTGTTGAATCTCCCATTAAAATGTAAGTTTTTTGAGGGCAAGGACTAGCTTTGCTTTTTGTATTTGTATTCCCAGCCCTTAGCATAATGCTTGATACTTAGTGAGACCTCAATACATGCTTTTTTGGTTTATTTTTTTCCATTATTGAAGAGTTTCCTATATAGGCACAGGTTCTATTTAATGTCCTCTGAGTTAGCTTACAACTTTAAGATTCTGTATAGAAATTATATATACATATATATATATATATATGCACAACTTAATAAAGAATAAAATGTCCCAACCTCAAATTGCTAAGAATTAGGATCTTAAATTGACACTCTAATGGACAAGAAGAAAATGAATAAAATAAATAAATAAATAAGAATAAAAAAATAGAATAAATAAATACTTTCAGAAGAGTTGAAAGATAAGAAATATGTAAAAGAAGGAGAGGAATAATAACTATTGTTTATATATTACATTAAGATTTATGAAGCATTTTATAAATAGTAACTGGGAGGAAAGTGTTATTATTATCTCCATTTTACAGATGAGAAAATTGAGCCAGATAAAAATTAAGTGACTTCCTCAGAGTCACATAGGTAGTAAATTTAAGGCTGGATTTGAAGTCAAGTCTTTCTGACTCTAGGTCAAGAATTCTATCCACTGTGCTAGCTGTAGGACTTAAAATTTTTATAGAAGAAATAGTCACCTCCTTTTGCTTTCAGGACTGACCTAAAGTAAATGTTGCAAGGTAAGTAGTATTGCTTATTCATGTATCTTGAAGACATACTTACACTCAAGTATGATGTGTCCTCACTAGATAGTTAAATGCTTGAATAAATGAATGATCATTTGCTTTTCTCCCAAGGTATCGGTTCTGAGTGAGAAATTGTATATATACAATATATCTAATATGCAGAGCTAATAACCTAAATGTAGAGTTGCATCTATGTGTAGTGTTTGGGCCTTTTTCCTTTTTCAATCTATTTATGGTATAAAATGATCTTACTTTTTGAGAGCAGATGTATTTCAAATGGACTTTAGTTTATCTGGAATAACTTCTCATAAGAATCAGAGAAAAATAGTTTTAGGTTTTTGACTTTAAAATTTTCTTACTAAGAGAAAATATTCAGAGACAACCCTGCGCTTTACATGTGGATAATTTTTCTTACCAATTTGTAAGGCTTTACTGCGATATTTGGTATCTCTGGTAAACAAAGATGTGTTTCTTCTAAGTTTCCCTCCATTAATTCTAGTTACTGCATAAATTCAATAGAAAATATTGCAAATGTGGTACTGGTTATTTTTTTTTCTTTGCACTTAATTCTTTATTTTTTCCATTAAAAGATTCTTGGCTTTTGATAATGCATCTGTTTCTAGTTTGCTTTAATTTAATTACTTTTTTATTTTTACATTTTTCATTATGTATACTTTTCTAGATGTGTTTAGGGGTAAAAGACTTGACTAATTTAACTTAAAATGTTTGGAAATAAATACTAAACCATGATGAATCCTTACAAGGCCACTTATTTCTCTTTTTCCCTTTTCTTTTTTGTGTTTGGTATTCTGGATATCTATCACTGTCTTTATCATGAATGATTAAAAATTTAGTGTACAACTATATTTGCCTAGTAACACACATGTGTGTGTATGTATGTATGTGTATCCAAATACGGAATTGTTTATCCAGTTTATTATTCTATCTCAATGATACCAAACATTCAGCAAATCTTTATTACATTTGTACTGTATGTAGAGCACTTTGTTTGGCACTGGGGGAGATATAAAGTTTAGGTAAAATGAGGAACTTACCTTCATATTGAACAAAGATTGTGATAGAAATAAATTGTAAAGACAAAATAGTATAATATACAATTTTTAATTTTATTTTTTATTAGAGCTTTTTATTTTTAAAACATATGCATAATTTTCAACATTCACCTTTGTAAAACCTTGTGTCTCAAATTTTTTCCTTCCCTTCTCTCCACCCCTCCCTTAGACAGCAAGTAATCCAATATATGTACAATTCTTCTATACATATTTCCACAATATAATATATAATATTACATAATAAGTACATCAGAGAATTGTAAAATGAAGTATTTTCAAGATGTGAGTGATCTGGTTATTTCTGATTTTCTGGGAAAGAGGAAATTGGGGAAGACTTCATGGAAGAGTTGAGTTTTATAGAATGGTTACAAATTCAGCTTGCAGACATGGCCTTGAGAAAATTAAGGTTTTTAGGAAAATTAAGGCTGTTTTATTACTTAAGATTATATTGTTGAATTGTTAATGTTAGTGACTAATTTCCTTTATTTATACTATAAATTGTAATGTGCTTTTATTTTCCATGTTATGAACAAATTAAAATTTAATAAGGGAATGATAAAATCACTTATTTCAGAGTCAGGGCAGGGAAATCACATATTTGTTAAGACAGTACCTGGTAGATGGTAGGCAGTATATAAATATCAATATTAATTAGATTCAACCATTTTATGTTGGGTTTTTGGGTTGGGTTACTATATGATACAAAATTGTTAAATTTGGAATTTTATTCAAATGCATTGATGTTATTTCACTGGCAGAGGAATAAAAAGCAAAAACAAAAACACAAAGGTGCATTATGAACCAGAAAAAAAAGAAATTCAGCTTGCAGAGAAGAATGGATGTTCCAGGAAGACAAAGTATAGAAAGACACTGGGGTAGAAATAATTATTACTGTAGTAACTATAATAATTATTATAATACTTAACATTTGTATAGTACCCAAATGTACCAGACACTTTGCTAAGCATTTTACAATTATTTCATGTTATCCTTACAACAACCCTGGAAGGTATGTGCTGTTATTATCCCCATTTTACAATGGAGGGTAACTAAGGAAGACAGATATTGGTTGACTTGCCCAAGGTCACATAACTAGTAAGTATCTAAGGCTGGATCTGAGGAGTCTTCCTGACTCCGGCTGTTTGTGCCATCTAGTAAAGCATTATACATGTCCAGAGGACAGAGAGTAACTAGTATAGTTTGGCTATATTAAGGAGTATATGGAACTGAGCAATATGATATAAAATACAGTGGTTCTATAATGCATGGGACTTTAAAAGTTGGGCAAGGAATTTGAATTTGAATTAGTAGGCAAAGGGTAGCCAAAATGGAAGGTTTTGTTTAAAGGAGCAATGTAACCAAATTTGTACATAAGAAGGACAATTATGGCTGTAATTGAAGGGATGGAGTTGAAAAAGGAGAGACAAGAAGATGTAAGAGGAAGCTATTAAATAAAAATATTCAAAACCATAAGCTTTATCTCAATAAATGCATAAGAAAAAAATGACAAAGTACAACATTTATTTATGCTAAAATAAAAAAAACTTTATAAGCACTGAGGGACCTTTTAAAATATCATAAAATAATAAAATATTACTACAAGTAAATGTGCCTGGGGCAGCTAGGTGGTGCAGTGGTTAGAGCACCAGCCCTGAAGTCAGGAGGACCTGAGTTCAAATCTGGTCTCAGACACTTCCTAGCTGTGTGACCCTGGGCAAGTCACTTAACCCCAATTGCCTCAGCAAAAAAAAGCCAAAAAAAAAAAAAAGTAAATGTGCCATGAAAGGGGGATGTAATAGTAGCTTTCCCAATAAATAGAGTAATAGTAATACTAATAGCAACCAGCATTCATATAAGACCCACTATGGATCTAGGCATCATGCCAAACATTCTATAAACATTATCACTTCATCTCTACAACAATCCTGGGAGGTAGGTGCCTCTCCTATACCCATTCTACAGCTATGGAAGTTGAGGCACAGAGAAATCAAGTGACTTTTCCAGGGTCAGATTGCTAGCAAGTGTCTGAAGAAAGATTTAAACGCAAGTCCCTTCAGACTCAGAGTTTGAGGGGTCAGTACTCTTATCTACTGTGCTACCTAGTTGGAGGAAACTATTTTAAAAGACTTGGAGAATTACTGAATACAAAAAGTAGAAGAGAATTTTAAGATGACAATGTGTGAAGCTAATAAGTAAGTATTTACTTTTCTAAGTAAGTTTTCTCTAATTTTCTCTCATTTTCTCTAATGCAATGCCCAAGGCTGAGGGATTTTTAGGCTAATACATGTAGTAGATGGTACCACCAATTGGCAATGGTTGGTATTGAAACCTATCTCTATGATATATTGGGAGGACTCTAGCTAAAAGTGGGAGAGCAAAGTTCTAAAAACTGATATCACTAAATTGTTTTTTTTGGACAAGGAGTAGGAAGTAGCAATGGAAAATTAAAATTGATGGAATAGAGAAACTGCCCTGGAATACAGACAATGAGGCAAAAGGGTAGTGAACTATCAGCTGAGGGTAACCCCCAAGTTCCTGCTCTCCACAATATTCAGCAGCATTCCATAAGACTGGTTACCATTTTCTTTCTAATAGTTTTTAGCTTAGTGTTTAGTTTTGTTTTGTTTTCCCCCAGGGGAAGTGCCCTGACATGAACATAAAATAAGTTTTATTTATAGCTAATCTTTTGGAATTACATGTGAGAGTAGGATCAACCATCTAGAGCTAGAAAGGTCTTTAGAAGCTACATAGTCTGGACCCATCCTTTTATAAAGATATTCAGAATGAGGTAGATTTAATAGTTTTATGCAAGTTCAGATGGGTACGGATGGGGAATATGACTTAAAGATTAGAATCCAGGTCTTCCATTTATAGGACCAAGGCTCTTTCCATCTTACTGCAATATTTTTTCCATCAACCTGTAATAGATGGCCAAAATGACTTGGTATTTATAGATAAACTTAATGATAAAATAATTTTTCAGAGGCAAGTTTGGAACCAAATATGATTTGAGGATAAACAAATACTTGAAGTAGAAAGAGGGAAGAAATGAGAGAGACTAGAATTTGCTATTTCTCTATCTTCCTCAACTTATCATAAATATCCCTAGAAGAGATGCCATACTTAACTTTCTAAGATCCTAGGAGAATGAAGTTCAAGGTTGGAGAACAGTCCCAAATCCATGTATGCTATTAGCGCATAAGAACAGGGACATTCATGAACCTTAGAGTCAGGGCAGAGAAAATGATATATTGAGAACTGGACCCTGAGAGGCTGCATGGAGGACATGTCCCTTCTGGCTCCAGCAAATGGAATCCATAGCAACATTTCTTTCCAGATTCAAAGGACAATATCTTGTATTATATAACCTCATGTTTATATGCTTTGGATTATCCTTGTGAATGTTCAGCAGAGACATTCTAATCCTTGGCCAGCTTTCTCCGCTGACAAGTATACCCTTGAACTATCATCTACCCTTACTGCTATCCTGAATAAAACATGGTTAAGACAGCAAATATGCTGCAAGAAAAGTCCCTAATGCTTTCCAAAGCCAAATATAAATAACATATGAGCCATGCATATCACTGCTCTCCTCCATTAATGTCTGCCTGTTACTGAGAGTTGTTGGTACATGAATCTAGCTTGAGCTGAGACTGTGTATTCTGTGGGCAGGCAGCCAGCCCAGAAGGTTTTGTTACCACCTTCACAATCCCCAAAGAATAGAGAAGATGGATGTTTAAAATGTACCAAGCTCTGCCCCTAGAGAAGAGATACATCACTCTGCCTTAGGTAGTAGTTCATTGCAATATATCAGGAGCATCATGAAATAGCACACAAACATCTTAGGGCAGGGTTATTTTAATATGTATTTATAGAACCTTGTATTTTAGAAAGTGCTTATCTCACTATAGCCTCAGGAGAGAAGTAGTACAAATATTAGGTATAGGGATAAATATTGAACAGATACTGGTGAGTTCATTAAAATAGGAAATTTTATGAGGAGGAAGTTTCTTCTACCAATGCAGATCAGCCCATTTTCTACAACTTCACTATACTAGAGAGCTATTGAGAGGTTAAATGACTTGCCTGGAGTCACATGGCCAATATAAGTCAGAGGTGGGATTTGAACTCAGATCTTCCTGACACTGAGACCAGTTCTATATCCATCATGCCATGCTGTGAATATTAGCATTCCATCTTGTTGATAGGAAATAGGGGTTCAAGAAGTTGTTAAACGATTTGTTCAAGCCATGCAGCTAGGAGATGATAAAATCAGGGACTGGAATCTAAGTCTTTTAGAGGGAGGGAGGGAGGAAGAGAGAGGATGGGGGAGAGAGGAAGAGAGGGAGAAAGAATCTGGATATAATGTACAAGAAAATACACTGGAGATGGATTTGAAGACCTCAGTTCAAATCCTTCTCCCATTCCTTACTAGATACCGAATGGTATGGTTATCTTCTCTGAGGTTCATTTTTTTAATTGCTTGTTTCATAGGCTTGTCAGAGTGATAGGTAGATAGTAAAATCATTTATTATTATTTTTTTAATTAAAGCTTTTTATTTGTATAACACATGTATGGGTAGTTCCCCAGCATTGATCTTTACAAAGCTTTCCATTACAAATTTTACCCCCAGTCCTCTCCCCTCCCCTAGATGGCAGGAAAATAATTTATTAACCCTTAGAAATAATGCACCTAAGTCACTTAGAAATAATGCACATAAAATAACAAACCTTAAAGAACATTGTCAGTGTAAATTATTGTTGTGGTAATGTATCTCAGGTAATATTATCCTGAAGTCAGTAAATGATAGGATTATTTTCTTAGATTTTTTTCTCTTTATTTATCTAAAATTGATTAAGAGAGACGGAGAGCCACAGAGCACCTTTGTGAAATAACCATGTCTCTCTTTAAGGATATATGGGAATCATGTGTTCCCTTGATTGAGTGGGAGTCCTTCAATGGGCACTACCATTATTAGAAGAATGCATTTCAACCATTATCTGAGAATACCCAGATCATTGAAGAAACAGAGGATAGCCACAATTTAACAGAAAACAAATAAAAACTTTATGAAAATGGAAATCTCAATGCTGTTTAAAAATGGTTAAATGATGATAATTTGGTCCTTGAAGGCGTAGCTGAAAATATTTTGGAAAATAGAATTGTTTGTCCTTTAAACAATACGGTAATGGCTCAGGTAAGAGGCAGTGTAGGACACTGGAAAGAACACACACTCTGAAATTGGAAAACCTGGGTTTGAACACTGCCTATTATGTGACTTGGGATAATCTTCTTGAATCTCCATTTTCTTACCTCTGAAATGAAGGACAACATGTCTTTTACAATTCTACATTTATGATTTTTGATCCTAAAAGATGAAAATACTTTGTGAGTGTTCCTACATTCATTCACATAATAGTAATGCATTTCTTAGGTAATAGAAATTGCATTAGATCATGTTTTTTGTAAGACATAATTGAAAAATAAATGAGCAACAACAGCAACATAGGTAATGTCAGTCAGTTGTGTCCAACTTTTTGTGACTCCATTTGGGGTTTTCTTGGCAAGAATACTAGAGTAGTTTGTCTTTTCCTTCTCCAGTTCATTTTCTAGATCAGGAAACTGAGGCAAACTGAATGAAATGAGTTGCCCAGGGTGACATAGCTAGTAACTGTCTAAGGCTGGCTTGGAATTCAGATCTTCCTGAATCCAGGCTGGCATTTTACTCACTATATCACCTAATTGCCCTGCATTAGAATATAGGATATTGGTCCTTTGAAGAATTAATCTAGAGAGAAAGTATGGCATAGAAAATAGAGAGTTGACTTCAGAGTCAGGAAGACCCAGATTCACAGAGATTGGCTATAAAACCCTGAGCAAATCCCTGAACCTCAAAGTGCATCAGACAGTTCTATTAAAAATATAAATTGCATAAAAGAAGCCCATCGACATTAATAGAGAAAAAAATCCTTAAAGGAGCACCCTCCACTGGTAAAATCACAGGTATGGGGGGAAGAAAAAGAGAGAATAAATCTGGTTGTTAAATTTCTCTTAGTAAAAAGAAACTCAATTTATATTTAAAGCTGACAAGCCTTTTAAGTTTTAGCTTCCTGCACTAAATCATGATGATGATGTGTGTAGAGGCAGGAAGGTAGGGATTATGTATATGTGTGTGGCCTTGAAATTGTTTTAAATTAATTCTGACTTGTCCTGATACATTGTTCTTATTGAATAATTACATAATTATGTAACAGATGAAGGAGGCCATCAACCACTTTACCACTGCTATTACTGTACTATAAATTATGATTCCTTTCATTTTATTTTTTTTTCAGTCTGGCTCTATGAAAAAACTAGGCAGAAAATCAAATATTGGGGAAGGCTGAAGATCAGCAATTTATTACTTTAACTACATCTGTTCTTTGGTTTGAATTCCCTCTTTGAAATGACCAATCATGACCATTTTTAACTTTCAGTGAATGGAATCAATTATTAAATGACTATCATATGCAATGTGCTTTGCCAGGTGCTTTGGTGTCTCAAAGAAAGGGACACACAGTCTTTGTTCGCAAAAACTTTATAATCTGGTAAGAAAGATAAAACAAGCAAATAAATAGCAGCGATACAATCAAGATGATAATTACATGAGAGCTAGAAACAGGGTATTCCAAGATCTAGTGAAGGGAATCTTATCTAGAATGAATGGCATGATATCAGTATCTAGGAAGAAATCTTGAGTAAGAGGACAATTAATCTTACCTTGGAAGGCTGGGTAATATTCAGAGGATTCAGAGGATTAAGAGCACAAAATCAGTTTATTTGGAGTAGAGAATGCATGCTCTTTTAGAAAGTTTGCTCTTTGAGGGAAGGTACTACTTTTATTTATTTTTTTTTTGTATTCTTGCTGCTTAGCACAATACCTAGAACATAGTAATAATAGCAAAGATTTCTATAACACCTTAGGGTCTGCAAATCTCTTTACAAAATTCTCATTCAAGATATAAGCAGCTCATAGTAAGCATTTAAATGTTTTTTGATTGGGAGGAGCAAAGTGGGAAAAAGGGTTGATGTTAACAGTTGGCAGTGTTTCAGTGAATAGTCAATAGTGTAATTTGGCTAACTACAGAATAAGGTATTTATGTAGGAAAGTAGTGGGAGATAAGGCTGGAAAAGTTGGGTAGGGAATGAAGGATGTAGAGTGCCAAGTTAAGGAATTAGACAATTTGTTAGGTAAATAATAGGGATCCATTGAATATTTTTGAGTAAGGCAGTTACAGGAAGAGAACACTGCTTTAGAAATATTTCTTTTGAAGTGGTATGCAGGTTTGATCAGAAATACTAGAAGTAAGGAAGAGCAGATAGAAAGCTTATTGCAATAGAATAAGAAACAGGTGATAGGGGCTTACCCACAACAATAATAAAAAGACAGGTAGATATGACAGAAATTGTGTGGTATTTCAAGAGACATTCCCCAATGAATAAGTGGTTAAAAGATATAAAAGTTCTAAAATAATTCTAAAATGAAAAATTGCTTTTCAGATTATTAATAATAAAAATGCAAATTTAGGCAATTCCAGATTTAACTATACATGCAGAAAATAGGTAAGGATGACAAAAATAGAAATAGTTAATGTTAAAGGATTGAATGAAGACAGACCATAGCATATATATATTATTGATGGGGATGGTGGACAGTATTAAAGACAGCAACTTGGAATTACGCTTAAAAGTTATATTTAAAAAGTGTCTAAAATATCCATATTCTTTGAATCAAAGATTCCACTTGATTCCAGATAGATATATACTCCAGGTAGGTAAAAAAAAAATCAGATAACTTTTTTCTGCAGCAGAGAACCATAAACAACTGGGGAATGATTGAACAAAATTTGACAAATTGATTTAATAGAATATTATAATGCCATGAGAAATGATGACTATGAATAATTCAGAGAAACTAGAGAAGACTTATGAACTGATGTGAGGGTGAAATAAACAGAACCAGGAAACTAGTATCCACAGTGGTGGATATCTACATTTAAACATGCAGATAGAAACAACTGCAAAATAAAACTCAATGCTCTGTAATTATAATGACCAAGATTGGCCTAAGAGAAGCTGAAAGCTGAAAGAAACTGAAAAAATGTACCTGCTTTCTTTCACTGAAGAGATAGGGGACTATGAGTTTGAAAAATTACATTTGCCAGATGTGGTCAATGTATTTTGTTAATTTTGCTGTAATGTTCCTTCCCTTCCTTTTCTTTCTCTTGTTCTTTCCTTTCCCTTTCTGCATCCCTCTTTCCCCTTCTCTCCTTTCTATTCTTTTACTTTCCATCTTTGTTGTGAAGGAAGGTTTTCTGCATTGTGGAGAAGGGATTTGAAAATTAAAAAGGCATTGACAATTAAAAAAAACACAACATAAGAACTGACAGAAAATAATACCTAACTTTTTTTTTGGGGGGAGGTCTGGGATAGAGAAAAGATTGAGGTAATTCTGAGTCACTTTGAATTTTTGACTCTGAATGGCTTATGTGCTATTCATTAGCAGAAGTACAGAAGTCAGAAACAGGAGTTTGTTTTGTACAAAAGACCACTGAGTTTATTTTTTAACATGTTGGAGGGAGTTAGATTAGGCAATACTTAAGAATTCTTCTAGGGTTCGAATATAGAAATGGAGGCTTAGAAAGCTTTAGTGGTTTGAGGTCATACATATAGTAATAATCTGGTAGAATTTTAATCCAGATTGCTGAGCCAGTGCTTTTTCTATTGTACTGGACAGCGTCACTATAGACATGCTATCTGACTGGAACTCAGAAGAATCTGGTGTTAGAAATAATAAATTTGGGTATTATTTGCATAAATGTGATGTTTAAAATTGTAGGAGTGGATACAGTCACTGAAAGAGAAGAGCTACAAATTAAACCTTGGGGGATACCAAGAGTTAGGAAGAGGAGAGAGAAAAGGAGAGAGATTGATTAGGGTTGGATCTTTGTATATGTTTTTTTGGGAACTCCTGCTCTAGTGGGGTCACAAAAATATATTTTAACTTATGTAGTATCACACAGTTGTGATTTCTCTATATTCTATCCCTTCCTCTAAACACTGCTGATCTATATTCTACCTGTCACCTTCTCCCACCACCATTATCTTTTACCCCAGACTCATTTTTTTCACTTTTTAAACTCAGATTCAATAAACTCAGTTATGACCAAAAAAACCCACCCAAATTCAAATCAGAAAAATTTGGGAACTTTTATGGATAAGCGTCTTTAAATCATAAGATTTTTTTGGTAGAGAGATATAATGCCAAATTTGTTTTAGATTCAGTTCTTTTCACTTAGATCTATAGTTGAAAGAAGGCTGCTTGGAATCAAATGACCTGTTAGAATCCCAGTTCTACCATTTCAACCTTTCTGTGCCTTAGTTTCCCCATCTATAAAATGAGAGATTTGGACTAGATGATTTCTAAGAATCCCTCCAGCTGTAGATTTATGATCTAATAATTTTATATATTAAGGAGCTTCAAGTAAAGGCATACTTATTTAATATTACAATTAAATTGGTGCCATCTTTTGTAGATGAAAAATGTCAGTGATGACTGTGGTAAAGGAAAATAATACTGAAAGACTTTTGAATGCTGATGAACAAAGTTATCATCCTTCAAAGGAGCATGTCTCCTGACTCTTGAAAGAGAAGTGGTAGACTATATCATCTAGAATGAGGCATATGCTGTCAGATATTTCCAGTGTGTTTATTTGTTTTGATTAAATATATATATATATATATATATATATCTTTGTTTAAAAAAATAAAAGGTAGTTTTTATTGGGGACCAGAAATTTCAGTTTATATATGCATACATATAAGCATATTTTGCTACATGGATATAGATATAGTTTTACTGTGTAGGTATATAGTTATGTATATGTTTGCATATATGTATGTGTATGTACACACATATATATTCATATATAAACACCTATACACATACATATATTTTTCTTTTTTTCCTTCCTCATTTATTTATTAAGGCTTTTTATGTTCAAAATATATACATGGATAATTTTCATCATTCATCCTTACAAAATCTTGTATTCTAATTTTTTTCTTCTCTTTTCCCCCCTTTCCCTAGACAGCAAGTAATCTAATATATGTTAAATATACACACACATATATATATACATATATATTTAAAAGGCCATCAATATAACATTAAAAAAGTGAGCTCAAGCAAATCAGAAGCAGTTTTCAGTCATGATTATTCTGATTATGCCTAATTTGCAAAACAGCAATATGGCATTAGAAAGTACCAAAAACAAGCTTCTAGCATTTACCATAATTTTTCCCACAGCATTTATCTACCCATTTTATCTTTTTTTCCCTTCATTTTATCTTCACAGAAGTATTTCTCTGATTATCTAGGGGCTGGGTCATAGAGACAAATGAACACCTTTGTTGCCATCAGTTGGTTAAGTAGCCCCTCTGAATTCTAGTTCTCAAGGTTTCCCTCCCTCCATCTCCTCCTAGTATATGCTGATGGTATAGTGGATAGAGTGTCTGACCTAGTGTCAGGAAGACCAGAATTCAAATTCAACCTCAGCCACTTACTACCTGTATGACCTTGGGCAATTCACTTAATTTCTGTATGCCTCAGTTTCCTCATTTGCAAAATGAAGATAATAATGGCAGCTACTTGTCAGGATTATTGTGAGGATCAAAGGAGATGATATTTGTAAAGTACCTAGGATACTACCTGACACATAGTAGATATCATATAAATGTTAGCTATTATTATTACTACACTACTAATGATGATGATGATTTACTTCTTCAGATAATGAGGTCAAAACTAAACCTGAAATGGGGAGGGATGCATGTCCTTAGATCTTTGACTTATCCTTCTTCATGCCATTCCCATATTAATCATGACCAAATATTGTCAATTCTACCTCCATAGCCTTTATTGCTTTCATTTCCTTCTTTCAATTCATATGACCACTACCTTGGTTCAGACCTTATCCCTTGGACTATTTATCAGTCTCCTAAGAGTCTTCCTTTTTCCAGTCTTTCCTCTCTCCAAACTATTCTATATACAACTGCCAAAATACTCATTTATGAATGAAGAATGATTCTTCATTCCAACCAAAATGGCTACTTAGCTATTTCTCCAACTTGAAGTTAATCTCCATGCTTTCAGAATTGCTATTCTTCAAGACTCAGGTGCAGCCTTCTCTGTGAAGTCTTCCCTAATTCCCTTTAATTATTGGTTCTCACTCGCTTCTCATGTCAACTTTAGATTTAGTTTTCTATGTACTTGTTATATTCCAACCCTCATAACCCCTCCCCAATGAAGCTTCTTGGGAGCACAATGATTTATTTTTTATTTGTATCCATAATACCTGAGAGGTAATGTCATGGAGTAAAAGGCATCAAAACTAAGAATTGAACAAGTCTGAAATGTAATTGGGAAATATTAAACAAAAATATAATAGATAATATTAATATCAATTGCTGAGCTGTTGCAGTTTTATCTGGTTCTTCATGATCCCATTTTTGGGATTTCTTGACAAATATCCTGGAATGGTTTGCCATTTCCTTCTCCAGCTTATTTTATAGATAAGTAAACTGAAGCAAACAGGGTTTAATGACTTGCTCAGAGTCATAAAGCATAAATGACTGAGGCTGGATTTGAACTCAGGAAGAAGAATCTTCCAGTTTCCAAGTCCACTGCAATATCCATTGTGTCATCTACTCTCCTGGTTCTGCTCACTTTACTTCTCATCACTTCATATAAATTTTCTCATGTCCATTAGAAGTCATTCATTTTATAATTTCTTTGGTCCAATAGAATTCTATTACATTTCTTTATCATAATTTGTACAGTCATTCTCCTACTGATGGGTATCCCATTAATTTCCAGTTCTTTGTTGATACAAAAAAAGGATTATTATAAATATTTTTGTACATATCTGATCTTTTCACTTTTTGATCTCTTTGGGGGTCTAGGCCTAGTGGTAGTATGACAGGATCAAAGAATATGCCCAGTTTACTAACTAGACATAGTAACAAATTGTTGTCCAGATTGTCTAAAACAATTAATTCACTTGATCCTGTTTTTTACCATGATGGCTATCATAGCCACTATCTCATCTGTTAAAGACTGAAACAACAATAGAGCATTTGGGAGTATTACCTTATTTAGAAATGCCAAGATCCCTTTTAGAAGTTTACTTCTTTCCAATTACTGGCATTTTAAGTATCCCATAAGTATTTCTGTGGTTCCATTTTTCCAAAGATCAGTTACTTTACATTGCTTGGTGTGAATCCCATTAAAGTTTCTGGGTCTTCTGCCATTCTTTGCAGCTAGATGGCACAGTGGATAGAATGTCTAGTCTGAAGTCAGGGAATATTCACCTTCCTGAGTTCAAATCCAACCTCACCGTGTGTGACCTTGAGTAAGTAACTTAACCTGTTTGCCTCAGTTTGTTTCCTCATCTATTAAATGGGCTGGAGAAAGAAATGGCAAATCATTACAAATATTTTTGCCAAGAAATTCCCAAATAAGGTCAAGGAAAGTCAGACACAATTGAAAGGACTAAACAATAAAGTATTCAAGTAATCATTTGTTTCCTTAGCTGTTTCATGGGTAGTCAAAAAGCAGAATTCTTTTTGATCATAGTTTTTTTTCCCCTCTTTTCAAATTTATCTGCAGATGTTAATCCCCTGCAATTCAGTTCTGTAGACTGCCTACTGCATCAAGTTATATCCCAACCCTTTTTCTTCATTTGTTCAGTATTGAACTAATATTAATTTAGAAAGATTCTTTATATTTCTCAAATTACCCAGGAATTAGTTAATTTTTATCTCCTTATTGGAAGCTATTATATTGAAATGACAGATTGCTACTATTGACAATGATAATTCATCCCATGCTTAGTAAGTGTGATGCCAGAGGCCCACAAAAGAGCTTCCTTTACTTTATTAATTTAGTTTAGATCATCATATTTTTACATTAGAATAGCCTTTCTTATCATCATCTTTTCATCTTTTGATTATTATCCTCGTGTTTACTAGTGTACTCTGGATTTTGATTCATTTTTCAGTCAGTCTAATTCTTTGTACCCCATTTGGAGTTTTTTTGGCAAAGATTCTGGAATGGTTTGCTATTTTCATCTCCAGCTCATTTTAGAGGTAATGGAGGCAAACAAGGTTAAGTGATTTGCCCAGGGTCCCACAGTTATTGTCTGAGGTTAGATTTGAACTGAGGAAGATGAGTCTTTCTGATTCCAGGCTGGACACTAGAACCACTCAGATGCCCTGTACCCTGTTACAAAAATAAAAATATAGATAATTTCTCTCCCCTTAATTTAGGAATTGCAAAAAAGTTTACCTTTCCTCCAAATCATCACTATATTCCTTCAAATGACAACAAATATTGGCATTAACCAACTGAACTTAGGCAGATTAATAAATTGTACTGACTAATATGCAACATCTGGGGAGGAGGTAGCAATTCTCTGCTTAGATGGTTTACACTGCTTAATGTCAGTAGTTTAACTAATGTTACTATTTGACCAATGCTTTTGATAGAGAATTAGAGTTCTACAGCTGGAATGGATATAACATCATCTACCCCAAAGTCCTCATTTTACAGATGAGAAAATTGTTGCTGATATTGCTTTGAAACTTGGTAGTTTTGAATCATGTAGAGATTAGTTCATGAACTTTGATGTTAGTTTGTTCTGAATTTTTTATTTGGAACCTTTACAGTAATAAATACAGTTGTCAAGGTAACCAAAAATGTTTTAAAATTCATGATTTTTAAAAAATCATCTTCAGATGTCATTTTTTTTCTATTTTGTTTTTAAAAGCCATATATAATTTTAATTTATATTCAAGTTGAACATATCACGAGGAAATAGTGAACTATATAGCATTTGAGACAATATATTTGTGTAATTTTATTTTGGAAATTTTGCGTAGGTACAAGTATTAGCATGTTATAGATAAGGAATCTGAGACTTATAGAAGTTATTTGCCTAAGGTCACACAGCTGGTAAGTAACAGTTAAGATTTGAACTAAGACTCCTAACTCTACTGCCACATAAAAGAAGATAGTTATGAATTGAAAATACAGTAGTCAAACTTTCATAATACCAATGAACATTTGAGGAGTAAGATTGAAACCATTTAATTAATAGTTGTGTGTCATTTTTTTGAAAGAAAGGCACATTACTAATGTAAATGTCATTTATTAACTGAGTTTATTACAGATTATTTAAATGATAATCCAGATTTAAGCAATAATAACTTCTATTATAAATTTAGTCATAATGGAACAGTCATTTGGGAATTAAAAAAGAAAGGTTATCTTTCTTTTCTAGCTTGAATAAATAACATCAAGAGACAGCTGAATGGTGTAGTAGATAAAATCCTGGGTCTGGAATCAGGAAGATCTGAGTTCAAATGCAGCCTTAGCCATTTACAAGTTGTGTCATCCTGGGCAAATCACTTAATCCTGTTTGACACAATTTCCTCATCTGTAAAATGAATTTAGGAATGAAATAATAAACCACTCCTGTATCTTTGCCAAGAAAAGCCCAAATATGGTCATGAAGAATAGGACATGATTGAAAAACAGCAACAACAACAAAATGCAAATAACAATAGCACCTACCTCCCAGGTTTGGTGTGAGTTTCATATGAGATAATATTTGTAAAGCATTTAGCATCATGTCTGGCACTTAGTAGGTGTTTTTATATATACTCGTGCTTTTCCTCTTCCTTAATAATAATTACAGCTGACATTTACAAAGCACTTTAAGATTTGCACATTATGTGTGTAGGTGTTATATAACAGGCCTTTCCAAATCCAAATCTATCACTTCCCCTATAGTTATAACTGTAGTAAACAATAAGAATAGGGTATACATAAATGATCTAGAATTCATATTTGACTGATTAAAATACTACTGCACATAATACACTTTTATAATTAGTTTATTATTTAGATATTTCTATGGATTTTTAATTTCATTGCTGAGGATATTTCTTCTAGCTATGTCCAGCTTGCAACTTCAAAGAAACCCAGAAACATGCTTTTAAAAATTGTTGAAATCATATTTCATGTTTTTTTGTTGAAGAGAAATTTCCAGAATGAATTCATGTAACCCTTGGCCAAGAAGTTCAGATTAGGTTTGGCCTTTAAGAGGCTTCTCATAAATTATACATTCTTTGGATTGTGTTTTCACCCAGCATTCCTTTGGAAATATAAAAATCTGGCTTGGGTTTTGCTCTCTACAGGAAAGGCAAAAAGGCCCTCAGTTCCTATGCAAGCACTCAGGCTAAGGACATACAAAATACAAGGTGCTTGCACCCAATGGCACCTGAGCTCTTAACAATCAAACCAGCTGCCCTTTTTTCTCCAGTGAACACTGTCTTTCCTAGTGACTTTCCTTAAGTCTTCCAGACTTAACAGTACTAATGTAAAGGTGAAACTCTCCCCAAAGAGAAAAGAATTAGGTGAGTGCTAGCCTTTGGTATGAGTGAAAGACAAAGGTCCAGGTTTGCCCCTTCATATTGTGGTTCTGTCTTTTGTTATGCTTCAGTTCTAGCTTTGTTTTAGTTCCAGAACTCTTCTGCTTGGTCAAAGAGTTTGTACAGGAATATAGAATTGTTTGGGAATTATTCCACATGTTGGTTTTTCTTAAAGGAAATTTTTGGTTCTTCTGGTTCTCTTCTGCTTGCTGTATCTAGAATTGAGAGGCTCCTGTGGAGGGAAGATAGTTGAAAAAGCATTCTTTTCCCTTACTCTCTAGGGAATTAAACATGGTATTCTGTACCCTTTGTCCTTCAGTTCTGGTCTTTTTCTGTCTAAGTGACTTGGTATAGACCTAAGTCTATTTCTTTTAAGGCTAAGTCTAAGAGTATATACCAGATCTATATCATTATTAATTCAATCAGTCAGCCTCAAATAGCATGTTTCAATCAGTCATTGTCATTGTATTGTCAATGAACCAATAAGCACCAAGGTCAAAGGTAATTGTTCACCACCTATTAAATAGAATTCATAAAAATAAATGGAATCCATTGGGATTCTGCACATGACATACTTTGTTGCAGTGAAAAGACTTTAGGCCAGCAAGCATTTCTATAATTTATGCTTCACTTGGTTTTGATAATCATATAATTATTGAATAAAGTTATATGTTGTTACAGATCCCCAGGACTGTTGTTCTCAATAAATGCATGGCAGACATTTTGCTGGGAAAGAAGTTTAAAAGCTCTATTTTGCCCTGCCAAGTCAAATGCTTTTTAAAATTATTATCAGTTATCAATAAATTCCATAGATTCTTATTTCAGTCAGTCATGTGACTGTGAAGACTGCTGTAGGAAATAATCAGTAGAGACCTTTCTGTGCTTTCATTTTATTTTCCTTAAGTATATTCCTAATGCATATACAGATCATTTTAAAGAGATGAGGAATTAGGTAGCTGGCAATTTCTTTCCCACCATTTTTTTTGGTTAATGTCATGATTTTTTTAAAGCCAAATTTGTGGATCTCAGGCTAAGAACTCCTAGTTGGGAGAATCTTGTTAAAGTCTTTATAGAACATAATTCTGTAACCTGACAAAGATCTTATTTTTGAGGACCAGTAGTTGAGTATCAATCAATCATTTCCTTTAAGTGTCTTATATAGGCCATTGTGTGCTAAGTGCTAGAAATGCATGGATAAAAGTGAAATAGTTTGGTAGAAATTATTGATTATCATGTGTAAGAAGAGATTGGATTTGGTCTGCCTGGCCTAGGGGCAGCTAGATGATCCAGGGGATGGAGCAAAGAGGATTCAGGAGGAAGATTCAAGGAAGGAATCAGGAAGATTCATCTTCTTGATTTAAAATCTGGACTCAAAACACTTACTAGCTGTGTGATCCTGGGCAAGTCAAGATGTTCTGGAAGAGAATCAATGACATTATGGAATGATAACTTGACTTGTGTGCAAATAAATTTTAAGTGAGTCAGGATTGCATAAAATCATCAGCCTCACTCTCTCTTTTAGAGTTGTCTCAGTCCAATGGCAAAACAAAAGTCAAGTTAATTGACAATTGTCCAGGATACTTAGATGACCTTGTGTCTTCAAAGTGTGACCAAGCCTAAGCCCTTTACACCTGCTTCAGTTGCCTTCATGAATGCACCCATATAGGGTGGGACTTAACTGAACAAAAACAACAACAAGAAGTTAAATTAATATTTTTTTAGTATCCAGTATCTTTTTAGTAGTTCAGAATGATTTTTGTATAAAAATAAGTTGAATAAGAAAATTGAAAAATAAGAACTTGAATAAGTTCCATGCCATAATTGGTAGCCATTCCCCCTTTCCGTCCAATCTACTACCATCTCTGCTGCCCCACCACCCCAATCCTCCAGTCCGAAGACCAGTCTGTATTTTTCTTTTTTTTTCAGGATTATCATGACTAAATAATTCATCACCTTCAAGATAAATTGTTGGTGGTCAGTCATATATGAATTCTAGATCATTTATATATCCCCTATTCTTATTGTTTACTACAGCTATAAACTATAGGGGAAGTGATAGATCTGGATTTGGAAAGGCCTATTATATACACCTACACACATAATTTGCAAATCTTAGAGTGCTATGTAAATGCCAGCTGTAATTATTATTAAGGAAGAGGAAAAGCATGAGTATAAGCACAGTGTATTACTAGAACCACACTCTAAACTTTTCCTACTTGCTAGTATTTTACCAAAAATTTCAATCTGTTAGTATAGCCTTTGAGAACCCAGTCAACAGTAATGTAAAGGAAAACAACTTTGAAATATTTGAAAATTCTGATTAACACAGTGATCGATCATGATACTAGAAGCATGTATTCTACTTATCGGAGTGCAAAATGACATGTACAAAAGTGGTAAAATATCACCCTATTTGTTAGCTTATTCTTTGAATTGTATCCTCAATACTTCTCACAGTGCCTGGCACATAATAAGCACTTAAATGATTATTGATTGATTGTGACTGCTTCCAAACTTCTTTTGTTTTCATTTTTTTCACTTCTCATTACCATTTGTTGTTCAGTTATTTTTCAGTTGTGTCTGACTCTTCATAACCCCATTTGGGGTTTTCTTGGGCAAAGATACTGGAGTGTTTTCCCATTTTCTTCTCCAGATGAGGAACTGAGGCAAATAGGGTTTAGTGACTTGCCCAAAGTCACACAGTTAGTTCCT
>JAJPUD010000815.1:229084-368029 GCA_023553655.1 Myrmecobius fasciatus
CCCCCCCCCCCCGCCGAGGCCACATTTTAACTCAGAAAATGATGTGTCTTCCTGCCTTTACAACTGGCACTCTATCCACTGCACCACTTGGCTGCCCCTTCTCATTAATAGATACCTAAATAGATATCTTCCTTTACAAATAAACAGAACCAACCAAAACAAACCAACACTTTTCTAAAAACTATTATTTTAAATTTAATATATGCTTTAACATATGCTTATAGTGGCAATTAGATGGCACAGTAGATAAAGCATCAGACATGGAATCAGGAAGACCCTGAATTTAAATCTGGCCTCAGACATTTACTATGTGCTAGATCTTGGGCAAGTCACTGAACTACTTTGCCTCGGTTTCCTGTAAAATGAAGATAATAATAGAATTTATTTCACAGAGTTGTAAGGATAAAATGGAGATAAAGTGGTTAGCAATAAAGCAAATAAATGCTTCCTTTCTACTTTCCTTTAAAAAATAGACTATGTAATAGAAGCTCATAATTTCATATACTTTTTTGTTTTTGTACTGCAATGTTTGTGTCTTAATGAGAATTAAGTTCTTTTTAAAATCAATATTAAAAAAACCCAAAACCCAGGGTTATAAACCATAAACAGCCAACAAAATAAGTCTTCTGTACATGTAGCTTAGGCTTAATCAGACTTGAAGATACCAAGGTCATCTCATGTGTCCTGGACCATTGTTAGTTGACTTGACTTTTGTCTTGCCACTGGACTGAGATAACTCTGGAAGAGAGAGGCTGATGACTTTGTGCAATCCTGCCCCACTCAAATCTTATTTGTGCACAAGACAAGATATTATCCCATGATGTCATTGATTCTCTTCCAGAACAAAGGACAAATACAACAAAGGTTGACATTATGAGCATTAATTATTGTGTTGTAATAAAGGAATACCTTAGGATCCATTTGGATTTATGTGGTGTCTGCTGCCTTACTAAGTGGCTCTTACCTGCTATGTTCTTGGACATCATTCTACTTATTCTATAATAAATATCACAAGCCATTTCCAATGGTCTTGTGATAAAGAGAGCCAGAGAGAGGACTGTGGGAACTGAATGTGGATCACAACCATAGTATTTTCACTCTTTTTGTTGTTTACTTTCAGTTTTTTTTTTCATTTTTTTTCTTTCTTGTACAACATGATAATTGTGGAAATACATATAGAATAATTGTACGTATTTAATATATATTGGATTATTTGCTGCCTAGGGGAGGGGGTGGGGGAAGAGAGGGAAAAAATTTGGAACACAAGTTTTTGCAAGAGTGAATCTTGAAAATTATCTATGCATATGTTTTGAAAATAAAAAGCAGCTAGATGGTGCAGTGGATAGAGCACCAGCCCTGAAGTCAGGAGGACCTGAGTTCAAATCTGGTCTCAGACACTTAACACTTCATAGCTGTGTGACCCTGGGCAAGTCATTTAACCCCAATTAAAAGAAAGAAAGAAAGAAAATAAAAAGCTTTAATAATAAAAAGAAATATATGTATTTTGTGAATAAACTGATATTTTATTTTTATTTTTTCCTTATTTTTAATTATCAAAAATCTATTTTTTCCTTTTTTGTTTCTTCCTCTTTCCTAACTCTCATTAAAAAAGAAAAACAAAAAGCATGTAATAAATATACATAGTTCTTGAGTACAATTACATCTGTAATCCCTTTGATCAGAGAGCCTGAACCTGGTAGATCTTATGAACTTGAAAATTTTGAGCTGTGATTAACTATCATTACCACTGTTTGGCATCACTATGTTGAAACCCTGAGAATGGGGTTGTGGGGGGCACCATGGTGCCTGAGGATGACCATATTGACCAAGGTTGGAAACAGAACAGTGCTAATCAGTAGTGGGATCGACTCCATGAGTTTCCCTTATATTTCCAGACTGGGCAGGATAGATTCAGTGTTAAATACGTACATATTCATATATATGTATATATACATATATGCATGTGTGTTTTTGTTTTCCAAATAAAGCTAATTTCCACATTAGTCATATCCAAAAAAAAAATATGACTGTCTGTTCCCGGAGTCTATTGTGTCTTTGTCAAGAGATAGGTTGTATGTTTTATGGTGGGTGGTCAGGGATCAATATTACCTTATTTAAAATAGGATCCTATTTTAATAAGAAGCCAGTTTTTAAAGCATCCCATTAGAAAAAATGCTCTAAATTTAGGAGTTAGGAGTGAGTTATGAATTCAGGCCCTCCACTTTGAGAAGACAGTTCATGGTCACGTAATAAAGAAATAGCACCCAAGAGGAACTAAGAGTTAGTTGGAGTACTGGGAAATTGAGAACACTTAGTGCTCTCAGAGAAGCCAGAAATCATTAAGAAAATGGTCTGAAGAACTGCCAGGAACAGCATGGATGATGGGATGGGCAGTTATGGAAAAAGCCCCCACAATAATTCTTCATTAAGGATGAACAAAACTCATAAAAGTTAAGTTATAATTTGTCAAAAGTTAATAAATCTTTTCCTAGGAGTTTGCATTTCTTTTGATCCTTGTTTTAATATATGTTATGGCAGAGTTTAGGAGAAGAGAGATCTCAATTTTGTGGCTTCCATCTTCAAGAGAATATAATAATAAGAGGAATAATAATGATAATGATAATAATAGGCAAATAGAGATTAATCTCTGAGTAGTACAATTTTTAAAAATAATCTATTTTTTCCAATTACATATAAAACAATTTTAAAAATTTTCTTTAAATTTTAAGTTTTAAAATCTAGTCCTCTCTCCTCCCTGAGATGGTTAGAAATCTAATATAGGTTATACATATGCAATCATGTAAAATATTTCCATACTGGCCATTTTGTGCCAGAAGATTTAGGAAGGAAGGAAGAAAGGAAGGAAAGAAAGAGAAAGAAAGATAGTATGCTTCAATTTGTATTCAAATAGCATTAATTCTTTCTCTCAAGTTGGATAATATTTTTCATTATGAGCCTTTTGAGATTGTCTTAGCTCATTGTATTGCTGAGAATAGTTGTCATGCACAATCCATCATACAATATTGCTATTACTATGTACAGTGTTCTACAGTTCTGCTCACTTTATACTGTATCTGTTCATGGAAACCTGCTTATCATTTTTTATAGCACAATAATATTCCATTACAATCATCTACCATAATTTACTCATCCATTTCCCAGTTGATGGACATCCCCTAAAAAGAACTACTATAAATATTTTGTACAAGTAGACCCTTCACCAGATACCTTTTAAAATAATCTTTTTGGGACACAAACCCAGGGAAAGTATTGCTAGGTAAAAAGAATATGCACAGTTTTATGGTTGTTTTGGTGTAGAACCACATTGCCCTCAAGAATGGTTGGATCAGTCCACATGAATAAGGTGGTTTTCTTAAGGTATTTTCATTTTTGTAGAAAAGGTCAGAGGAGTGGATAATGTGGTACAGCTTATGTCTCTGATTTAATTTAATTATTATGGAGAGTTCCCATTTAGGAATTGCCTTATTGAGGCAGATCAGAATCTATTTTTACAATTCATCTTCTTAGTGAGTGTCCTGGACCATTAAGAGATTAAGTGATTTGCCAAGGGTCAGACAGCTAATATGGGTCAGAGATAGGAACAAAACTTCCTTATTCTATTCTTTATACAAATCATAATGACTGCCTCTTTACTTGGTTTAAACTACACTAAACAAAGCACCACTATTAATCTAGAAGCAACTGCCTAAAGCATAATCGTGGAACCAATGTGACTCAAAAGTTCATAAAACTCCCCTCATTGGTGGAAATTGATGAGTCATGAGGGGTAGAGTTATGGGAGACTTTGGGAGAAGAGAGATCTCAGTTTTGTGGCTTCCATCTTTAAGAGAGAAGACACATGATCTTCTTTCTCCCAAACTTTCACCAATATGCCCCTCATGGCACTGAATAATCAATCTCCATAAATGAAGAGAATTTTATGTAAATAGGCTTTGAGCCTTGGGCTATAAGGGGGACTAAATCCCCATTTTGACCTATTTTAATTATAAAAACTTGTCTAGGCTAGAAATGTGAATGTTACACCTTCTTTATGCAACTGCCTTCTGATAGACCTTTTCCCAACTGAAATCTGCTTTCAGAAGCCTCTCTGTTTGCATCCTAGATTGTATCCAAGGGCAGAAATAACAGTTGCCAGGGGAAACCAGCTAACCAAGAATTGCATGTAAAATGAAGTCAGCTCTGTTTTGAACAGAGCTGTTGGAGTAAGAACTCATCGATATGTATGCCTGTGTGGTTTTGCATGGTATATTTTCAGGACTGTTGGGAAGATTTGCCTGCTCCAGCATATTTTATCTTTTTTACTCTGTTAAATTCTTTACTTGGCTTTGCCAAACTGTCATTAATGACAGACTTATAGAGGTTTTGCTATTGTGGTTTTGCTATTTGGGGGAAGGAAACTAAGAGAGATACCTTAAATCATTGGGTTTAGAATTGAAAGACTCTTTAGAAGAATCCAATGCTCCCATTATATAGATGGGGAAATGGAGTCTCAGAGTAGTTAAAGGTAAATAACAGAAGGTAAATAGCAGAATTGGGATTTCAGTCTAGGTTTTCTGACTCCACATCAAATGCTTTTTTGACTTGATTTGAATTATCCAGCATACCTTTTAATACAAATATTCCAATATAAATAAGGGAATTTCATTTTAATCATAACTTAGTGGGAACTCATTTAATTAGATTGTTTTCCTCTTATCTGAGATATGTACTGCCAAAAACCAAAGATTAAATAGGGGCAGAGAAGGAGGGAGAGTTAACTTTGGAATATGGTATGCTTCCCAGGAGAATAGGCCTGAAAGAAGAGTTTCAGGATGATGTATTTTTGCAATGCCATAAGGTTGTATATGAGTGCCTAGATGGTGGTTCATAATAGATTTGCAATTTCATGTGCAATCATCTTTTTAAAAATTGCTATTCTACTATGTTATGAAAATACTTGCATTATTTCACAAATTAATTATAACTTTTTTTTCAAAAAAAAATTAAAAAGAGAGGAGGTATCAGGATATAGCAGGAAAGAAAGATAGGTATAGGATACTTAATCCAAATTTACCTACCTTTGCAGTTTGGTCCAAGGCCAGCCTTGACTCTATGTCTGAAAAAGGACAAAAATAGAAGGGAATCTAGAACTCATTCCAGGGATCATTTAACCTGGAAATGTTTATAACTGCATTTCAATATAATTGGTTTCCTTTGTAATTCTATGTATTTTGTCTTATGCATTTAAAACTATTGTTCTGATAAGGGGTCCATGTTGATGTTTGGTTGTATCCAAATCTTCTCACCCTATCTAGGGTTTTCTTGGTAGAGATAGTGGAGTAATTTTGCCATTTCCTTCTCCAGCTCATTTTACAGATGAGAAAATTGAAGCAAAGAGGGTTACATGACTTATCCAGGGTCACACAGCTAGTAAATATGTGAGGTTGAATTTGCACTGGGTATTCCAGACTTCAGGCTCAATGACTCTATTTACTGTACCCCCTCCCTGTTTAACCAAACTGCCAAAAAAGTACATGGTATTTATTAAAAAAAAATAAAGAACCCCTGATATAAGTCAATTACCTTATTTTACAGAAAAAGGATCCAAGACCCAGAAAAATGTGGTTTTATCCAAAGGTCCCAGAGGTGATGTTACTAATAACATAGCCAAGATCTAAAATCAAATTCTCTAAAATCAGATTCAGTGTTTTTTTATCTCAATATACAGCCTCTCTAATTGGAAATTCTGCTGGCTATTTATTTCCAATAAGTCTGGAGACATTTTATTTTTCTTCCAAATGTAAGATTGTTCTAGGACTGTTGTTATTGTTCCTTCGTTCTTCAAGAAGATCAATAACTTTATGGCCTTAACTTGTGTGTGATTTGGATTTAAATAAAGCAGAATTACACAATCATCAGCTTCACTTCCAGAGTCATTGAAGTCCAATATCAAGACAAAAGTCAGGATGACTGGTGGATGTAGTGGATGACCTTGGCTTTTTTAAACTCAGATTTTTCTGGAAGTGTTGGGACATCATAATTTTACCCAAAGGATTAAGGGATTGTTATTATAGCAGAGAGTGATAAAACATCTCCCCAAATTGTGTTGGGTTCCACATGTTATTGATCTATGGAGCAACTATCACCATTCTCAGGACATTTCAACATCCATCCCCTTTTTTTCCACTGACTCAGCCATGTTGATGTAGTTCAAGCTCTCGTCACTTGTTGCCTGGACTACTGTAATAGCATCCTAAATTGGTTTTCCAGCCTCATGTCTCTTCTCATACCCATCTACCATTTACACAGCTGTCAAATTTATTTTCCTAAAGCATATATCTGACAGGATCTGTTCCTTATATGATGAACTTCAATGGCTCCATAATTCACCTACAATATAAATTCTCTCTCTTTTTTTTTACTTTAAAGAGATATTTATTTATTTTGTTTATTTGCATAACATATGTATATGTAGTTCCTCAGCATTGATCTTTACAAAGCTTTCTGTTACAAATTTTACTCCCAGTCCCCACCCCTCCCCTAGATGGCAGGAAGTCCACTACATGTTAATTATGTTAAAATACTTGACAATTCGAATATATGTATACGTATTTCCACACTTATCATTGTTGTGCAAGAAAAATCGTATCTACAAGAAAGAAAAATCAGATAAAGGAAACACAATGCAAGCAAACATCAATCGAGAGCATGAAAATGTTATGTTGTGGTCCACATTTCACATCCCTTTCTCTGGATGTATATGGCCTTCTTCACTGTCCAGTTGGAACTGGTTTGAGACATTTCATTGTTGAAGAGAGCCATGTCCATCAGAATTGATCATCATATAGTGTTATTGTTGTCGTCTATAATGATCTCCTGGTTCTGCTCATTTCACTCAGCATCAGTTCATGTAAGTCTCTCCAGGCCTCTATGAAATCATCCTGCTCATCATTTCTTACAGAACAATAATATTCCATAACATGCATATACCATAATTTATTCAGCCACTCTCCAATTGAAGGGCATCCATTCAGTTTCCAGTTTCTAGCCACTACAAAAAGGGCTGCCACAAACCACAATATAAATTCTCAATTTGGCATTTAAAGCTCTTTGACCCTCTTTTGTCTTTTCAGTCTTATGTATTTTTTTAAATTTTTATTTGCATAACATATGTATGGGTAGTTCCTCAGCATTGATCTTTACAAAGCTTTCCGTTACAAATTTTACCCCTAGTCCTCACCCCTCCCCCAGATGGCAGGATGTCCACTACATGTTAATTATGTTAAAATACTTGTTCAGTCTTATGTATTACTTCTCTCCAGACATTCCACAGTTCAGCATGCTGATACAGGTTTTGTTCTTCCAAAAGAAGTTCCAACTCATGTCTCTGTTAACTTTGGAGTTACCTTTCTCCAGGCTTGGAATGTTCTTCCTTTTTATCTCCACCTTTTAAAATTCCAAGCGTCCTTTAAAAGTCAGCTGAAATGCCTCCTCCTGCAGGAAGCCTTACCTGGTTGTCTCTCTTCTAAAGTTACTTTGTATCCACTCTGTATCTATCTGTCTTGTATTCACATGTGTATTCTCTCCTTCCCCTCCCACCTCTTTATTGGAATGGATGCTACTTGATAACAGGGACTGTTTTTGCTTTTTATTTGCATCCTTAGTACTCAGCACAGTGTCTAGCCTTTGGTTAACACTTAATACTCACTTGAACAATGATTCAAGACAATTCCAGTAGATTGGTATAGAAAATGTCATCTGCATCCAGAGAAAGAACTATGGAGACTGAATGCAGATTGAAGAAAAGACTTTGACTTTTTTTTTCTTTGTTTGCTTTTTCTTTCTTGTGATTTTTCCATTTTGTTCTGAATTTTCTTTCACAACATGAGTAATATGGAAATACATAAATGATTGTACATGTATAACCTATATCAAATTGTTTGCTGTCTTGGAGAGGGAAGAGATAATGGAGGAAAAGGGAGGGAGGGAGAAAAAATTTGAAACTCAAAATCTTACAAAAATGTATTTTGAAAACTATCTTTACATGTAATTAGAAAAATAAAATACTGTTGAGGAGAAAAAAATGCTCATTGATTGAGTAGGAATCCACATTTGGAACATGAGAGATGTTCATCATCTATTCAGCAACATCCATCTTAAGGGTCTAAATACCCTCTCTTCTGCTCTCTTTTTCTCTCTCAGCAATTTTGTTGGAGAAACTTTTATCTAAATGTGGTGGTTGGATGAATTTACCCCAGTAATATATGTGCTAGTTAATCCATTCAAAGTACTGGGCAGAAAAACCCATCTCTCTATGAAGTCTTCAAGCTGCCTTTGGAATAAAATATTGATAGTAGTGGTATCAGAGACTGGCTGGGGTACATTTTCAAAATCCCTCAGGTCCTGCTATGGAGACAACTGTATGTTCCACTTATGTCTTAGGTTATAGCCTTGTTTTTAGATTCCTTTTGCAGTGAAGAAAATCTCTTCATCTTCTCCAAAGGTTAATAGCTGTTATTTGAATTGAATTTATCTAATAGTCTGATTTACCCTCTAAACTATATCACAGCGATAAATTGTTTTTCTGTTTAATTGGAAGTAAAGGTTGAAATAACCAAACTTTCATTTGGGAAAGGGCTCAGCATTTTCTAAGATTTGAAAAAATGCAAGCAGACTTCATGGGGGTCAGAGTCTCTGGTGCCCAGGTTTTAGAGTTCTGATTGCTGATAAGTTGCACATTAAGTCCTTTTCAGAAGGGTGTAGTCTTATTATTCAGAGGTGTTTAGTGCTTCATAATAATGTAATAATGTTGGATATATCAAGTGGTAATAATGAGAATCTTGGCTGTAAAATGATTATGGTAATAGGAATTTCTGAGGCTCCAGCCTCCAGCTAATAGGAAATACAGACAGAGAAAATTTCATGTTTTATTCACCATTTTGCTACCATTACTCCCAGACCAGAAAGAAGCAGCTCAATGTGGTGCAATACTAAAGTTGGCTAGATGAATTAATGTAGCTCAAAATAAAGAGAGGTTTATTGTGACAGGTGGAATGCAGAAGGAACAGCTTGCATTTTTCAAAATAATTTTATATTGATAATTGTCATCACATCACCTGCCACTTCCCATTATATGATTCCTTCCCCCATCTCCAGAATTTATGTGTAAAAACATTCTGACTGAATGGATGCCAATCAATTGGAGAATGGCTGAATAAATTATGGTATATGAATGTCATGGAATATTATTGTTCTGTAAGAAACGACCACCAGGATGATTTCAGAGAGGCCTGGAGAGACTTGCATGAACTGATGCTAAGTGAAATGAGCAGAACCAGGAAATCATTGTACATGGCAACAGCAAGATTATACGATGATCAATTCTGATGGACATGGTTCTCTTCAACAAAGAGATGTTTCAAACCAGTTCCAATTGTTCAGTGATGAAGAAAGCCATATACACCCAAGAGAGAGGGATCTGAATGTAGACCACAACATAACATTTTCATGCTCTCTATTGATGTATGCTTGCGTAATGTTTCCCTTCTCAGATTTTTTTTCTTGTACATCCGATTTTTCTTGTGCAACAAGATAACTGTATAAATATGTATACACATTCAATTTGTCAAGCATTTTGACATGGTTAACATGTATTGGACTTCCTGCCATCTAAGGGAGGGGGCTGAGGGGGGGCGAAATTTGTAACAGAAAGCTTTGCAAGGGTCAATGTTGAAAAATTATCCATGCATATGTTTTGCAAATAAAAAGCTTTAAAAAATAAAAAAAAACATTCTGATCATTGTTTATAATTGACTAACATTTGAAAAAATAAAATATGATTCACTTAGAAAGCATATGTTTTGGTGTGAGACTGATGATAATTATCTTCTAATCGCTAATAAGTTATTCTTTGTTGCATTTTATCATAAATATCCTAAAATAAATTTTGAAATAAAAAGACAAGCATAAATTATAAAACCATAAATTATATAAACAAAATGACCCAAAATTTGATTTTGCATTTTCTAGCTTAACCTTGATGTTATCCCTTTAATTTCCTAATAAATTATTCACATTCAGTATAAACACATGTAAAAATAGAGTTAATACTCTATGCCCAGATAGAGAAATGATTGTTGAGTTTCGAGATCAGGGTTTCCCAATCACTATTGTGGACAGAAAACTCTGAGGGTCTTCTCTCTGATTAATTCTTTTGTGAAGACAAAGTAGGACATCTTTTATCTCAGTTCTTTCCTAACCTTTAACTACTGAATGGGTATTGCCACAAACTGAAAAACCTTACCTTAAAAAGATCAAGGTCTCTCACTGCATTTGAAGCCATCACCAGTCATTCCTGATCCATTTCTTACCACTGGACTCTAACTGACTCTGGAAGAAAGAATGGGGCTGATGACTTTTGCTGTGTCTCACTTAAATTCAATTCACTCACTAGTCAAAATATTATCCTCTTTTTTTTAAATAACCTTTTATTTTCAAAACACGTGAACAGATAATTCTCAACTTTCATCCTTGCAAAATCTTGTGGTCCAAATTTTTCTCATTTCCTTTTCCCCATGACAGTAATTCAATATACGTTAAACATGCGTAGTTCTTCTATACATATTTCCACAATCATCATGCTACACAAGAAAAATAAGATCAAAAAGGAAAAAAAAATTAGAGAAGAAAAGTAAGCAAACAACAACAGAAAGTAAAAATATCATGATGTGATCCACATTCAGTCCCCACAATCCTCTCTCTGGGTACAGATGGCTCTCTAAGTCTATTGGAATTGGCCTGAATCACCTCATTGTTGAAAAGAGACACATCCATTAGAATTGACCGTCACATAATCTTGTAGTTGCTATGAACAATGTTCTCTTGATTCTATTCACTTCACTTAGCATTAATTCATGTAAGTCTCTCTAGGCCTTTCCTAAATCATCCTGCTGATCATTTCTTATAGAACAATAATATTCCATAACATCCAGGTCCTTGCCACTGCAAAAAGAACTGCTACAAACTTTTTTGTACATGTGGGTCCTTTTCCCTTTTCTATGATCTCTTTGGGATACAGAGCCAGTAGAGACACTGATGGATCAAAGAGTATGCAGTTTCATTGTCCTTTGGACATAGTTCCAAATTGCTCTTCAGAGTGGTTGAATAAGTTCACAACTCCACCAACAATTTATTATTATCCCAGTTTTCCCACATCCCCTCCAACATTTATCATTATCTTTTCTTTTCATCTTAGTCAATTTGAGAGGTGTATAGTGCACCTCAGAGTAAGACATCATCCTCTTGATGTCACTAGTCTTCAAGGATGAGCAATAATGATCTGTGGACAATGTCTTTATGCTTATGCAGCAAAATGTTTACAACAAAGGTCATTTTTAAAGCATACTTTATTTATACTTCAATTTTTAAAAGTAAACATACTAATAAATGGTTCTTCCCTTTTCCCCTTGCATCTTGCACTTCCCACAGTTTTCCATTTCTTTTTTCCCCTTTTCTTTCTCTTCCTCCTCTTCCCTAGGAACCACTAAAATCCTGGGCAGGTCCCTAAGCCTGATAACAACTGAACCGTAGGAGGTAGGCAACTGTGAGATATTTTGCCAGACTGGGAAGCTTGGGGAACACTGTTCTGAATTATCATGTGGGCAACATAACAGACTTCAGTGATTCTGAGCTCTTTTTCAAACAGCAGAAAAAAATTTTTTTGTAAAGTTTTAGCTAAAGTGATTCTCTGGGCAACCTAATTAACCCAGACCTAGAAGTATTCTGCATAAGTTAATAATAGATTACACAATCTATATAAATGCCAGTGCCAATGAGCTGGCAAAAGGAATTAGTAATTATTACCATATGCACATTAACAAAGAGGTTTACTTTGCTCACTCTTCTGGTAGAGAAAGGCAGACTTTTTCTCCTCTCTTCTTTCTCTTTTTCTTTGAAACTCCTAAAGTGACATCCAGATGGCTTAGGGACACATAGTTCTGATAATTTGGTTTCTCTTGTGTTTTTGTTCCTCCTCCTTCTCCTCTTCCTTCCTCTTCTTCCTTCTTTTTTTCTCTTCTGTCCTTCTTTTCTTCTTCCTTCTTCCCTGTTTTTTAAAATTCTGAGCTTAACATGAAATCAAATGGACATGTCCATATCCATAGTAAAATAGAAAAGGATTGTGGAGATCTTTCTCACTTTATGTAAATTCACCTTGTAAACTAAACTTTACAAACATTCTGAAAGAAATCCTTATTCCAAAAAAAGTCACCTAAGTTAACTTTACATTTCTGTGCTCTCTTTCACTGCTCCTGACCCTCCTCAGCAATCCTTGGAGTCCTAATTGTCCACCAACCACACACCCCCAAGAAACCCCCCAAAAAATCCTAAACCCCCCAAAATCTTCCAAATGAAAGCAAAGAAGAAAAGCTTGAATTGGATGCTTGACTTGAGATCTCCAGGGTGGAAAAAAGAGACCTTTGCCTCAGCTTTCCTGCTCTCCTCCAAGTCAGGCCTGTGTCTATCCTGGCTCCTGTGGGTCACTTCTCCTCCCCTGTTTGGGTCCATATCTAGCCCCCAAGTGTCGACCCCTGTGTTCCTTCTCCTGCTCTCAACTCTGTCTAACCTTTCCAAATTGAACTTGAACTGTGTGCCTGACCCCTCCCTCCACTAGTATCCAGCCCTGTCCTGCAAATTTGAATTAAATAAAAATTGCTTTAAATGTGTCTGTGGAGAAATAAGGCGGGGAAAGAGGGAGAAGGGAAAGTCCACTTACATAAAGCTAGAACTATCTGTGTGCAAAACTGTGGATCTCAATTTTGTACAGTCTGATTTTCTTCTTAAATATGCAGTAAATTCAAATTTTAACTTTCAAGCTCTCCTTTTTTGGTGATTTTTTTTTCCTGATGACTTTTAAGCCTCAATATGCCTCTAAAGTAACAAAAAAAATCTCCTTTTCTTAGGTCACTAAGCAGATATCTCTCTCAGATCCAGCTACTATTGTTACTCCTTGAATAGTCTGTTTTATCTTTCTAGTCTTAAACTTCTTAAATCTTCCTCTCTTTTGGGTACTCTCCAAAGTGTTTTCAGCTCCTCATATGTGACATTTCATCTTCTGTATGTATTAGCTTTCCCCCACGTTAAGTCCCTTCACTTCCCTGACTTCCTTAAAGACTTAGATCAAATCTCACCCACTCCAGGTTCCCCACCATCACCTGCTAATACTGTTGCTTTTCAGTTCTTTCTACTTTATATGTTTATACTAGGTTTTTTTTGCCTATCTTTGCATCTCCAACATTTAGCACAATTCCTGGCATATAGTAAGTGCTTAATAAATGCCTGTGTATTTGGAGGAAGCTAGATAACACAGTAAGTAGAGTACTGAGCTTGAATCAGGAAGTCTTAAGCTCCAAACTGGCTTCTGACTCAAGGAAGTCCCTTAGGTTCTGTTTAACTCAGTTTCCTGAACCATAAAATGGGAATGATACTAGCACTTATCTCACACAGTTGTGACAATCAAATAAGTTAAAATTTTACTAAATATTTATTCCTTTACCTTTCACACTTGATGATGTCTTCTTCTCCTTCTCCTTCTTCTTGTTCTTCTTCTTCTCTCTCTCTCATCTCTCTCTCTCATCTCTCATCTCTCTCTCTCATCTTTCTCTCTTTCTCTATCTCCATTAAGTGAAGTATCTGAGGCCAGATTAAAACTCAGCTCTTCCTGTCTCCCGGGTTAGTGGTCTATCCACTGCACCATGTAGCTGCCCCCACTGGATGGGTTTTTTGAAGGTTCTGAAGATTTACTTTCTCATATCTGTGATTTTGTTGCTGTGAGAGGTCTTTCATCCAGGGAAGATCATAACCTACCATCTTAGCAGATGTCAAGAAAAAGTCATTTCTTGGTAACTAGCTTTTTGGTCACGTGTTTCTGGGTACTTAGAAAGGTTAAAGCTTAAAAGCCTTTCAGAGCTTGTGCTCCATTACCATGGCCTTTGAGAGATCAAAATCCCACGCCAAAAGGAGGTATCAGAATAAGCTTTTAGGAGAAGATGGAAATATTCCTCATTTGATTTATAGCAGCGCAAAGCCAGATGGTGGGTTCACTGTATAGATATACCCAGGGCTTTGCCCAAAGTTTGTGAGGTATTACTGGGAGCTTTTTTCTTCCAATTGCTCCAACTATTATCTCTCAGGAGAGGAAGAAAATGGTAATGATGACAGCTCTAAACAGAGTAGAGGTAGCAGAAACTGCATAATTTGAAAGAGGAACTTCCTAAACATCTGTTCTTTTTACCAGCCTGTTAGGTTTGCTTCGACTGTGCTTTCTCCCCACTATCCTCCTCCTTTCTCTCTCCCCCCCTCAGTTTTCTCATAATTTCCATTTGAATGCTCCCACTTCCAGCCTTCACAGCAATAAGATTACTCACTGTTCCCTTTTCTTTATCCTCTATAGCCATGTAATTTTTACTACATTCATATTATGTTCTGTATCATATTTGGTACTTTCTTCTACCAGAAAATAACCTCCTTGAGAGCAGGCATCCTAATTTGTCTGCCATTTCCTTCTCAAGATCATTTTACAGATGAGGAAACTAAAGCAAAAAGGGTAATGTGACTTGTCCAGGATCACACAGCTAGTAAGTGTCTGAGGCTGGATTGCAACTCAGGAAAATGATGAGTCTTTCTGACTTCAAGTCCAGGACTCTATCCACTGTCTAAATACTATACATCCAATAAAATTCTTAAAACTGAAAATTTTTAAAACTTAAATCTTTCACTGCATCAAATGGAGGTATGATGGCATATTACTGTATGATGAATCCTGTATTAGTTAACACCATGCTCCCTAAAGACATTCACATAGGCACTTTATCTAACACCTTTATTCTCTCACTAAACTGTATTACTGACTGTATCTTGAGTTTAGAAATTAAAGGATTTGCATTATTTTGGGGGGATATAATCTCAACCAAAACTTGAATTTTAAAGGTAAATAATCACTCTACAATAAGTAGAGTTGAATTACTGGAAATAAATGAGATCAGTGAAGTACCAAGTAGGATACTAACCACTTCACAGACTTGGGTGCCTCTTTTTTTTTTTCTCTACTGGAAATGAATGAGATCAGTGAAATACCAAGTAGGATACTAACCACTTCACAGATTCGGGTGCCTCTCATTTTTTTTTCTCTACTGTGTATGGCTGTGAATGTTGGTGATTGGAAATGTAAAAGTGAAAATGAGGTTACTAATAAAATCACTAGAATGCTTGCTGTTGCAAAAGTTGAACATATAAATATTGAGAATTGTCTGTCTCTAATCAAGAAGCTTATATTCTAATGGAGAAGATATGTAAATTAAGTGTAGGCTTTGAGACTACTATACCAGTCCTTCAAAATACTACCAGATCCCAATCAAATCTATCAGTCTTCCACTATCCAGGGTTATCTCCAGTCATATTAATGGACCCAGATGGCTCTAGAGGTAAAGGTGAGGCTGGTGTCTTTGCATAGCCCTCTCTCATTTAAATCAAATTCACTTGCATGTCATGATATCTTGTCACGGTCCTCTTTGAGAATGAAGGACAGATAACAAGGATCAGGTCACATACCCAGATGGTAGCTACTTCTTTTTCCTTGCAGCTTCTAGAGTTAGCCTTCAAGAATTGGAAATTGTGATACTCTTGCTCACATGTTATGTGGCATATTCCTCACAATATTATACAATATATTACATATCTTCTCAATATCAATTATCCAATTAATATGTTAGTTTTTATAACTATGTGTGTGTGTTATATGGAGAGAAAGAGAGGGAGAGAGAGAAGTTATAGGAAGTATAAAAGTATCTCTCACACATCAGAGCACTCTCTATCCATTCTCTACCCATATTCTTAGGACATAGAGGATGCCCCAAAAGTCTTAATGTAATTTTAAGTCATTAAAGTTTAAAACTGCACTGTCTACATGTATTTATATGTAATTTGTATAGTAAAATACTACATTTTCAATTGAAGTACAAATAATCCAGTGAATTTGTAATATCATTAACGAGGGGGTCCTCTCTCAATGTTGCACATTGAAAACCATTTATGCCTACCCATCTTGTGTGATTCTTATCCACATTATGGAAATAAAAATTGCCTTATTTTTAGTGCTTTTTGCCCACTTTTCAATCATTACTGAAGAAGCACAATAGGGCTGGCTGCTCAGGGCTAAGGGTCATTTTATATTTTTCTTTGTTTCATGGGTTGAGAATTAAAATCCAAGAGGTCAGTCTTTTAATGATGATTCTAAATCAGGGTGGTTCTCTGCAAACAGATGGAGCAATCTTTTGTGGAGATAGTATTTAATTACTTCGTGCCTTCCCAGTATGCAGCATTTGTCAGAACTTGCATTTCAGTGGTATGGTCTTCAAATATTCAGGGTCACTTTCACATCACAAAGGGAATCCAAGAAGTATTTGGTGGAGGAAAGTATAGGAAGAAGTGAAAAATATAAAGTACAAATATCTAAGGCCCAATGGTTCATTTAAAAGCGTGCTGTCTCTTTTTGTGGTGGCAAAGAATGAGAAATTGAAAGGAGGTCCATCAATTGGGGAATGGCTGAACAAGTTGTAGCATATGAATGTAATGGAATACTATTATACTATAAGAAATGATGAGCAGGTGGATTTCAAAAAAACCTGCAAAGATCTACATGAATTGATGCTGAGTGAAGTGAACAGAATCAGGAGAACATTGCAGTCATAGCAATGTTGTAGGATGATCAACTATGATAGACTTAACTTTTCTCTATAGTACAATGATTTGAGACAATCCCAAAAAACTCATGATAGAAAATGCCAGCCACATCCAGAGAATGAACTGCGAAGTCTGAATAAAGATAAAAGCATGCTATTTTCATTTTTTCCCCTTCCTCACAGTTTTTCCCTTTTGTTCAGCTTCTTTCACAACATGACTTGAGTTGAAATATATATATATATATATGCATATATGTGTGTGTATATATATATATAAATACAATTCCATATGTATAATCTTTATTAGATTGCTTGTCATCTTAGGGATGGGGTAAGGAAAGGAGGGAGAAAAATATGTTACTCAAAATATTATTATAAATAAATGTAGAAAACTATCTTTACATGTAATTGGAAAAAATAAAATAGTATTTAGCAAAAAAGCATGCTATGTATACATACTGAATAGAAGTTAACTTCTGGTGTCAAGGAATATTATTTTTAACAATCATTAAGGAGTCTGCTAATGAGGTTATATTTCATTTTATTTTCTCTTTTTCCTTTATTACAGATTGATGTCCTCAAGGCTGATCTGGAAAGTGCTGAATGGAAAATTTTGGAAAATTTGATCCTGGAAGATGTCCTTGAACAGATTGGACAGCTGGTATTTGAGATCCACCTCCACTGGCCTGGGTTTGAGATTGGTGGCAGTGACAGTTCTGTGGTTCGCTTCTGGTACAGTCTCCTTAAAGAGTTAGAACTGAAGGATTTCAGGCTCTTTCACACTTACAAAGACTTATCCAAACCACAGCTATTCCTAAAGAAAGAACTTTTCAATGCAAGTAGCTGTTATATTCTCAGCTGGGTGAACATGAGGTGGAAATGAAATATGAATTGGGTTCATGAGCATAATTGAGTTGTTTATAAGATTTGAAGCAAACATTTAGATAATTACTGAAATGTCTAGGACCTATGAGAGACAGACACATGGTATAGAGCAGAGGTGTCAACACAACATTCACTAGTATAGCCTGAATCAGATTAAAATATAGGAAATATTTTACAAAATAAATAACAAAATGAAACATAGCTAATAGGACATCTTAAAGCTAAATCAATATGCAATCTCCAGAGATCCTTATGTGTGGATTAGTGGCCCACATTTTTATTTGAGCTTGACACCTCTGATATATAGTGGATTAAAAAACTGAACTTGGAGTCCGGAAGATGAGGATTTAAATCTGGTTTTTGACCTGTGACCCTAATTAGGCAAGTCACTCTCTCTGAGACTCAGTTTTGTGACCCAGAATGCCTACCTTATGGGGTTCAAATGTAAAGCACTTTGACTATCTTAAATGTCATATAAATGTCATAATAACCATTATTAGATTAGTAGTTGGGGTGTTAACACAAAGTTTCATGGAGGGTGAGGTGGTTCTGGAGGAAGGAAAACTTGATTCAGATTCTTCTCCAGCCATGTAACCCAAGGCAGTTTATTTAACCTCTCAAAGTCTAGGAAACTCCAAGAGAAGGATTTGTATTAATAGAGAGAATTTTGTCATTTAGGAGTTCCGTATATCAGTATGATCACAGGTGTAGTCACTATCCCTATAATTATTATCTTGAGACTAGCCATACCAAACTGGGTTCATGGTTGACAAGCCTTTTGTGTTTGTATAAGAGGCTGAATGGGATGTGTTTCAGGGGGCTTGGATTGACTTCAGAGGTCTGAGATGTACCCTCCCCCAAACATTAACATCCTATTTTCCCTGAGTAATTCATTATCCAAATCTATCACTCCAATGTGCCTAAATTCTTTTGAATCTTACTCTGTCTTCACAAGTTTGTGAAGCTGAAAATCCTTTTCTGGGTTTGAACTTTGACTTTCTCTGTTCCCCCTGTCTGTAGCCTTCATGATATTATGGATCATGTCAATCTTTTCTCAACTTCTGCTTTGACCTGTTGTGATATTTTTCTTCACTCCTAGGACAGAATAGTTTCAGGAAATAATTAATTTGGGGACTAAATGATTGCCAGGTATTGCACAAGCATCTTATTCTATGCTTTAAGATGGGGAGAGTAACATGCTTAGGCTATTAAGAATTGTCAGCTCTGATATAGATTCCTTTTCAAACCTTTCTTATCATCCTAATCACTCAGATTAATATAGTTCTAAAATATGGCTATTGCCCAAAGTGCTTGAAATCCATAATCTTATTTTGAGCCATACAGCAAACCTATAAGGCAGATGTGGTTATCTCTCCTTTTATTACTACAAAGACAGTCAGAAAAGTTAAATGACATAGTGTGGGTTTTATAGTAATAAGTATCTGAGAAAAAATTTCAAAGCCAGGTATTCTTGACTTTATCAAATTTTCCCAACTGCTTTCCACTCTCATAAAATCAAACATAAAGCCCAGTCCAGTTGTCAATCAACAAGCATTTCCTAAATGCCTACTTTGTGCTGGGAATTCTGCTAGCCACTATACACAAAGGAAAATGAAACAGTCTCTGTCCTCAAGGAGCTTATATTCTGTTAGGAGAGACAATATATAGATGAATAAATAAAAAATAATTACTACATCTTCCCTTAAAATCAAATGGAAGCTTCCTGTTCAGAGAGCTGCTACCTTCAAAACATGTTTCCTAAAATTCTATTTGGTTTTTTTTCTTTATCATTACCCAATCAACATCTTATTTTCAATGTCACACCCTGCCCTGTTTTTTTGGGTGTTAACACAAAGTTTCATTAACATTCATACTGTAGTTTTTTTTTATTTTATTTTTTTTAGAGAAATTAGATGTCAAGGCAGTTTTTTTTTTTTTTGTGGTATAGTAGAAAGAGCAAGAGTTTAAAGGAAAAAGGACTTGGGTTTAATGCCTACCTCTGATGCTTATTACCATTGTGAGATCTATCCTCTCTGGGCCTTACTCTCCTGAATGACAAAATGAAGGAGTTGATCTAGATTGGCTTTAGTGCTTAGTGTATAGTGAGCATTTGATAAATGCTAATTGATGGGGCAGCTAGGTGGTATAGTAGATAGAGCACCAGCCCTGAAGTCAGGAGGATCTGAGTTCAAATCTGGCCTCAGATACCTAACACTTCCTAGCTGTGTGACCCTGGGCAAATCACTAAACCCCAATTGCCTCAGTCAAAAAAAAAAAGTTAATTGACTGATTATATGAAGTCCTTCCCTTTTGGTATCTGTGAGATCATCTTTGTTTACAAGATTTTTAATTTGCTTGCCTTGCTAATTTTCAAATAACCAAATTTAAACCCATTGAGGGGGGGGGTACAAACACATATGTGCCATATTGTGTATTATGATTTTTAAAAAACATTCTTGAAAATTACCTATTCTGAAACTGATTTTTTGCAAATAATTGTCTTTTGTGAATTTCTGGGTTTTTGTTGTTGTTGTTGTTTATTTGCATTGAATTTCATAGCTAAATGTTGCAGTAGATGGAGTACCAAGCTTGAAATGAGAGAATCATGTTCCTGAATTCAAATTTAACTGCAGGCATTTTCTATTTGTATGATCCTGGTCAAATCACTTAATCCTTTTTGCCTCAGTTTCTTTGTCCAGAAAATGAGATGGAATGACAAACCACTCCAGTATATTTGCCAAGAAAACAAGTGGGATCACAAGGAGTCAATAAGACTGAAAAAGTCTCTGAACAACAAATTACAGTGAAAAGAAGCATGTTATTTTTTAAAATTAAATTTTGTGACTTTCAAATTATATATACATATATATTAACTTTATGGAGAGGGCAAAACCTATGTTCAGGGGTTGGGTATAGGAAGGATGATGGCAGCCACAGTTAAGGAAAATATAGTCAAAAAAGGTAGGAAAAGAACCCTAAGTGCTTTGGGACTTCAATAACCTTTTTTTTTAGTGAATAAATCAGAATGGTTTCCATTAGCATATCAATTGCTTTCATGTAAATGGATGTTTCTAAAAATGCTCAGTAGTCTTGGGAAATAGTTTCTTCTCAAAAGCAGCTTACCCTATTAATCTGAACTTTTTATGAAGAGAGGGTCTATAAAGTTGGGGTTAAACTTCAAGTCAGTTCCCCCGTAAAGCTATATCACTCATTCCGAATGATTAAAACCTATGGAAGTCTTAAGAATTTTGCTGTTACAACAAATAGAGCACAATATAATAAATATTAAATCCCTACAATGTGCCTATGATCTTCAGGGTCACAGGAAAGCTCTAAATTCTGTGATCCTAGGCTACAATGGAGTCTTGATTTATTGTTTTGTTGATTGTTTAGACTTAAGAAAAGTAATAGAGAAAATGTTAATAATGCAGGTTAAACCTAAAAGTGTGCATATGGCACCTCCCTCCCCAAGAGCTGGTTGTTAAATGTATCAGCATACCCCATTTGCAAGAATGTTCTCCAATACCTTGGCTGATGATTTTATATTTATGTAACTTCTCTTACTGTTCCAACAAACACCATGCAATACAATAAACATTTATTAAACACCTGCTGTGTTAACCTGAAGGTCTCTTCTTGCTCTAAATCCTATAGTAGAATAAAAACATTTTCAGTTCTATATTTTCAGGATAACATTCAGGACTAACCCACCAAAAAAAAGGGCAGGAATTCACCAAAAATTCAGCTTATAACACCCACTTTGTAACTTACAGAAAAGTTGCCTTAGTAAAGTTAAGTGATTTGCTCAGTCACACAAGCCACATGAGTTAGATCTAGGACTTTAACTCTGATCTTTCCTGACTATAAATACGGTTCTCTAACCATGCTAGAAAAAAATAAAACTAATCCTGTCACCAAGGAACTTACAAATACAGAGATAAATAAATATAGGATAATTTGAAGAGGGAGAAAGCATAAACAACTTGGGCTGGGGGGAAAATCAGCAAAGGTTTTAGCTCAGCCTAGAAGGAAAATGAAAATTTTAAGAGGTGGAAATAAAGGATTATTTTTCAGGTCTGGGGGATAGTTTTGTACAAAAACTCAGAGATGGGAGACAGAATGCCATTTTTAGGGAAGTAGGCCAATTTGGCAGAAATATAGAATGCATAAAAATAAGTAATGTAAAATAAGTCTGGAAAAGTAGACTGGAGCCAGATTGTTAAGGGCTTTAGACACAGGACTGAGAAAATAAATCTTTTAAAATCTTTTAAATGTTTTATTGGCAGTGTATGGAGGTGGCCATTATATTACTGGCCCTGTCTGAAGCACTTCTCAGTCACTTGTAGTCTTGCTTCAGGGATCAATGATTTTGCAAGACTAATGGCAACATAAAATATAAAGGAGTTAAATGAGTTTTTCTCATTCAAATAACAGATTGTGTTTGAGAGGCAGTTATGGTGCTCCACACACACACACACATCTGAAAGCTTCCATCTATCCTGACTAGGATTTGAGGGTTTAAATCACAAGATTCAGGTAGTCCTTGAGGCTATGCACTTACACTTGAGATCCTTCCCTTATGGGTTTGAGTTGGTAGGAATACCAGAGGCCATCTGGTCTAACCCTTTTATTTTATAGATGAAGAAAAAAAAGATCCTGAAAGGTGAAATGATTTACCGAAATCTGTACAGGTAGTAAGTGGAACACCAAATGCTACATAGCAGGGGCAGTGCCATAGAATGCAGTAGATGGAAACAAAAGGTACCTCAAACATCATCTGATCAATGAAGCGATTGATAAGGTAGTTTTTAGTTAGTATATAATTCTGGAAGTGTGAGTTGTTGTGGCTTTATATATATTCCCTATGAGTTCTCTGTCTCAAGCATCTGTCCCTCTCCACAGACCTTCCCTCTTCCACCAGTGGTATGAGAATGTTTCTGGATATGTATGGAAGGAAATTTTCCCTATCATTTATTTTGCTACATATTAAGTTAAATGTTTCTTGCTTTTAACTATTGTCTTCTGATTGGTGTGATAAAAGAGGTATCTATTGGGGGGTTTAACATATGGTTTCATAGTAGAAGCTAACTCAAAATAGCTTGATCCTGGAGTAGATTGTTCTCATAAGGGATTTGTGTGTGAGGGGAATAACAGTTGATATGTTGACTTTGTGCATTTGTCATGGATAAGATGTTCAAGAATTATTTGACTTTTTTATATAAAGAAAATTATTGAGAAGGAAATAGTTGTCATTGTTGATGACTACATGTCAACTAATATTTTCAATCTGGAAAATATTACATAAGCAAAAGTTCCTGTTCTAATTATTGTTTCTAGTAACTGAAAACTATGAACTTTATATAAGCAAGAACTGTAATTTGAATTTCTTATGTATTGTTTTACACCATAAAGCCTGGGTCATTAAATATTTTCACATGGTAATACTCTAATCAAGGTAGAATTCCTTAATTAAAATTTATTATTCTTGAATAAAAGTATGTTCAAAAGAATAATCAATGCTAATGCTCTTCCATGCTGTGATTGTTAATTAGCTTTTGTACTGAACTCCATACAAAGCTTATGGTGTTTGTTTCTGACCAAACAAGTGAAACTGGCTCATCATGTGAGTTTTTTGGCAGACCAGCAAACCATTTATGGTCCTTTGTAATCTATTAAAGTAGACCCAAGACAAATTTTTTATTCTTACTACAATTTCCCTCCTTATCTCTTCTGACCTTCTATGGAGATTTTCATTTGACAGATGTGATTAACAGGAAGATTTTGCTCAATCCTCTTCTCTCCTCCCATACTTATATTCTTTATTATGGACCAGTATGCTGATGATCCTTATAGCAGCAATTTGTAGGTAAATGGTTTTTATTCTAAACCAGGGCTTCTTAAACTTTTTTTACTCACCACCCCTTTTTGCTCAGGAAATTTTTACATGACTGGATATATAGGTTTACAAAAATAGGTATACAAAGCAAACATTTACTGATAATCATAAAGAAATAATTTTGAAACAATTCTTTGATGTAAGAAACAAAATGTCTTACCAAGAACTGCACTGACTTACTGATGAATGCAGGAAAGATTTGTTTTACATTTTTGCAAGAATTTGAAGCTCCAAAGGCAGAATTTTAATTTTATTTCCTATCCTGAAGTATAAGTCCCTCCCCTGATTCTTCATTAATTGGATGTTGCAGAAGTTACACAACATGAATCTCCACCTCTCATAACCTAGAGTCCCCTGCTCCCAAGTAGCTTACATTCTAGGAGGAAGAAGTTAACTGAGGAGGGTTAAGGGCAAAGAACAAAAGATTATTTTCAAATCCCAGGCCTTTATCCCTGATAGAAAAAGTCAGGCCCTGCCCCTCAGGAACTTCCATTCTTTTGAGGGAATATAACCATCACCTTTGATTATTCTTTGATGTCCTTATGGGTTTTAGTTTTCTAAAGTTTCATTTCTCCAATTTGATTTTCATAACCGTGGAAACAAAAATGCCCACCCACTTCCCATATTTGATATGGATATAATTTTACCATTTATTAAAAGTTAAAGAAAATCTACATACTAATGAGATGGATGTGTTTATTTAATTTTACATAAAGAATTAAATCTTGGCAAAATATTTGATATTTTCTACTATTTTCAAATTTTTCCTGACCTCCACATTCAATTAAGTGCCCCATATGCCCACAACTCAAGAGTTTTAAGAAGTTTTGTTCTATACCCCTGGGTAAGTCTTGTTACATTCCCGAAGTGGAATGCTCTGGAGAAAATCATAAAATTATAGATTTAGAGTTGGAAAGGACCTTAAAAGCCATCTAGTCCAATTCTCTCATTTGACAGGGATCATGGGCTCAGAAGTTAAATAACATATTTAGGATTTTAATCAGCTAGTCAAATCTCATTTTAAGGCAATTGAGCCCTAGACTTAGACCAAAAAGCTATCTCAACTGGAGTTTCTGTGATGTACAGTGAACCATTCCCCCTCTCCTCCTTCCCACCCCACTCTAATTCATATATATTCATATATTCATTGTAGCAATTCCATCTACATTTTAACTCCCAATTCTATCTACACCCTATCTTTCTCTGAACAGATAACTAGCTTCTGATTTTCTGAGAACATCATCAATTTTTCAACTTCCTCAAGGTTCTTAATTTTATCCTTTCCAAATTTCTTTCCTCCAGTTTTAGGGAGAGGGGATTTTTAAAAAAATAATTTTTTAATATTTTATTTTTCTGAGTTACACTTTGATTTCTTTACTTAATATTTTTCCTCAGTTACATTCAAAACAATTTTTTATATGTGTTTTAAAAATTTTTGAGTTTAGGTTCTCTTTCTTATCCCTACTACATGTGAAGTTAACATTTCCAAAAAAGTCAAGTTGTTTAAAAAAACAGATTCCCCACCTTAATGGAAAATAAAAATCCTCAAAAAAAAATTAAGTTAAAAAAAGAGTGAGAGAATGCTTCAATCTTCAGACACAATCAGTTTCTTCTCTGGATATAGACAGGATTTTTCATCAAAGCCCATCAGAATAGTCATAGATGATTGTAATGCTATGAATAGCAAAGTCTGAACATTGATATTACTTTGTATACAGTACATTTCATTTTTGCTTGAATTAGTGGAGGACTTTCCAGTTGTTTTTTCCTAAAAGCATCCTGCTCTTCATTTCCCATAAAATAATAATATTCCAAAACAACCATATACCACAGTTAATTGAGCCATTCCCCAATGAATGGGCACCTCTTCAATATCCATTTTTTTTTTTTTTGCTCTGAGAAGAAAGCTGCTATGAGTATTTTTGTACATATAAATCATTTTCCTTTTTTTAAAAAAATTCTTTTGGTATTCATGTTTAATGGTGGTATTGTTATGTCAAAGGATATGCATGAATTTATACTCTTTGGGCACAGTTCATATCTTTTAATCATTTTGGGGCATGGCTCTTATTTTTTATAAATTTGATTCAGTTCCCTCTGTGTTTGAGAAATGAGACCTTATCAGAGAAACTTGTTTTGAAATTATTTTTACAATTACTATTGCTAATTGTATTCCCATCCCCATTTATTCCCTTTCTCCTTTCATTCTGTCCCTTCTCAAAAGTGTTTTGGTACTGACCACTCCTCCCCCAATATGCCCTCTCATCACCCACTTCCCCTTCCTATATCCCATTCTCCTCCAATTTTCCTGAAGGGTAAGATAGATTTCTTTGTTTTTTTATACTAGCTTTTTATTTTTCAAAATACATGCAAAGATCATTTTCAATATTTACCCTTGCAAAACCTGTGTTCCATATTTTCCCCCTCCCTCCCCCCTTACCTCCCTCCTCCCTTAGACAGCAAGCAATCTAATATAGGCTAAACATGTGCAATTATTGTAAACATTTCCACATTTATCATGCTGCACAAGAAAAAACAGATGAAAAAGAAAAGAATGAGAGAGGGGAAAAAAGCAAGCAAACAACAACAAAGGTGAAAATACTACGTTGTAATCCACACTCAGTCCTCACATCCCTGTCTGGATGCAGATGGCTTTCTCCATCACAAGTATATTGGAATTGATCTGAATCACTTCTGTTAAAAAGAGCCAAGTCCAATACAATTGATCATTACATAACCTTGTAGTTGTTGTGTACAATGTTCTCTTGGTTCTACTCATTTCACTTAGCATCAATTCTTGTAAGTCTCTGTGGGCCTTTCTGAAATCAGTCTGCTGATCATTTCTTATAGAACAACAAAATTCCATTACATCCATATACCATAACTTATTCAGCCATTCCCAACTGATAGGTATCCATTCAGTTTCCCATTCCTTGTTACTACAAAAAGGGCTGCTACAAACATTTTTGCACATGTGGGTCCTTTTTCTCTTTTTTATGATCTCTTTGGGATGCAGACCTAGTAGAGACACTGCTGGATCAAAGGGTATGCACAATTTGATAGGCCTTTGGGCATAATTCCAAATTGCTCTCCAGAATGGTTAGATCAATTTACAACTCCACCAACAATGTATTAGTGTCCCAGTTTTCCACATGCCCTCCAACATTTATCATTATCTTTTCCTGTCATCATAGCCAATTTGAAAGGTGTGAAGTAATACCTTTGAGTTGTCTTAATTTGCATTTCTCTAATCAATAGATAAGATAGATTTCTAAACCCATATTGAGTATATGTTATTTCCTCTTTGAGCCAATTCTGATGAGAGTGAGGTTCACTCATTGCCCCTCTCTTCCTCTCCAATGTAAAAGCTTTTTCTTGCCTCTTTTTTATGGTAGATAATTTGTACCATTCCACTTTTCCCTTTCCCTTTCTCCTAGGACATTCTTCTTTCATCCCTCAATTTCATCATTTTATCAAAAAGATATCCCTTGAATCAACTCACACTTGTGTCCGGTCTATATATAGTCCTGTCATAATAATGAGAAAGTTATGATAAGTTACAATATAATACTCCCATGTAGGAATGCAACAGATAAACCTTATTAAGTCCCTTATGATATCACCTTCCTGATTACCTCCCTTATGCTTTTACAGAGCCTTGTATTTGAAAATCAGATTTTCCATTCAGCTCTGGTCTTTTTATGATGAATGCTTGAAAAATCCTCTATTTCACTGAATGGGTATCTTTTCCTCTGAATTTTGCTGGATAGGTGATTCTTGGTTGTAATTCTAGCCCCATTGCTCTCTGGACTATAATATATGATATTCCAAGCCCTCTGGTCCTTTAATATAGAAACTGCTAATTGTGACTCCACTATACTTGAATTGTTTCTTTCTGTATGTGTGCAATGCTTTCTCCTTGACATGGGAGTTCCAGAATTTGGCTATAATATTCCTGGGAGGTTTTATTTTGGAATTCTTTTCAGGAGATGATCGGTGAAGTCTTTCAATTTCCATTTTTTCCTCTGGTCTAGAATACCAGGAATTTTCCTTGATAATTTCTTGAAAGATAATGTCCAGGCTCTTTTTTTGATCATAACTTTCAGGTAGACCAATAATTTTAAAATTTTCTCTTCTGGTGTTTTTCCAGTGAGATATTTCACATTTCCCCTCCTATTTTTTCTTTTCTTTTTCTTCTTCTTTTTTTTTTTTTTTTTTTTGGTTTTGCTTTATGGTATCTTGATTTCTCATAAAGTCATTAGCTTCTATTTGCTCAATTCTAATTTTTAAGGAATTATTTTCCTCAGTGAACTTTTGTACCTCCTTTCCCAATTGGCCAATTTTGCTTTTTAAGGAATTCTTCTCCTCATTAACTTATTGTATTTCCTTTTGCACCACTCTCAATTTTTTTCCTAATTTTTCCTCTATCTCTCTGAAAGGGGACCTTCATGAAAAAGATATCCTTTTTATCCATACTCTTGACATTTTATCCCATCTATCACTTATCCTTTCATCCTCCCATCAAGTGGAACCAAGATGGCAGAGTAAAGGCAGGGACTCGTCTGAACTCTCCCCCAAAGCCCTCCAAATATCTTTAAATAGTGTCTTTAAACACAGTTTAGAATATCATACCTCACAAGAAGATAGAGTCAAACAATTTTCCAGCTGAAGACAACTTAGAAGGTCAGCAGGAAAAGTCTATGACACCAGGATGAGAGAGCAGCACAGCCTCGGCCCAAACAAACCAGGAGTGGGCTTTGGAGCTTGTGAATCAGTGGCAGAACTGGCAGTTTCTGGACTTCTCAGCCCACAGACTCCAAAGACAATGTGGAATGTCAGCAGGAAAGGTTCATCTCAGTAGGGCCTAGGGAATCCAGGAAACCAGGATTGAATTCCTTCAAGTCACTGAATCTGCAGGGGCAGCAGCAGCAACAGGAGCCCAACTTCTGAAGCTTTCAGCTTTCAGACAGTAAAGATGTTGACCAGCTGGTCAGAAGGAAGTAGCACTGAGGAAGGATTCTTGCTTTGCCCATATTCAGATCCGAGACATGGTCCTGGCTCACAGTCTCAGGATGTGGAAGAGTAGCCAAAACTTATAGCCAGAGTAAGTTAGGGACCCTCTCTACTCACAGTTCCACAATAGAAAAAAGTACATATGATCACTCACAGGCCAGAGCATAGGCCAGGAAACTAGTAAACACAGTTCTCCTTGGATCATACCACCTTAGAAGAACGGAAAACTTATAGATCCTAGAAGGATATATGAAAACAGCTGCACAAAACTCTTGAAGCTTGGGACATTGCACCCTTGGTCCTAGAAAAGGACCCCTACTTTAGCAAAAAGTTAAAAAGTCAACTAATAGGCCGAGAAGATGAGTAAACAACAAGAAAAGATTGTGACCATAGAAAGTTCCTATGGTACCAAGGAAGAGCAAAACACACACTCAGAAGATGATAATGAAGTCAAAGTTCCTACAACCAAAGCCTCCAAGAACAATAAGAAATGATCTCAGGCTATAGAATAGCTCAAAAGGGATTTTGAAAATCAAGTAAGAGAGTGGTACAAAGGAAGAACAAAAAGCTAATGAGAATGCCTTAAAAAAGCAAAACTGGCCACATGGAACAGAAAGTATCAAAGCTCACTGAAGAAAATAATTGCTTAAAAATTATATTTGAGCAAATGAAAACTAATGACTTTATGAGAAATCAAGAAAAAAACCAAAAGAATGAAAAAAAAAGAAAACAATGTGAAATATCTCACTGGAAAAACAACTGATCTGAACAACAGATCCAGGAGAGATAGTTTAAAAATTATTGGTCTATTAGAAAGCCATAATAAATTAAAAAAAAAAAAGAAGCTAGACAGATTTTTTTTTTCTGAAGCAATTGGGGTTAAGTGACGTGCCCAAGGTCACACAGTTAAGAAGTGTTAGGTGTCTGAGGCCAAATTTGAACTCAGGTCTTCCTGACTTCAGGGCTGGTGCTCTATCCACTGCACCACCTAGCTGCCCCTAGACAAAATCTTTCAAGAAATTATCAAGGAAAACTGTCCTGATAGACTATAACCAGAGGGTAATATAGAAATTGAAAGAATCTATCTTCCCCTCATGTAACCTAAATCTGTCTTTTCATATTGTCCTATATGATAAGGATATTCTTGTGGGGAGGAAAAACAAACCAAAAAAAAAAAAAGGTTTCTAATTATGACTTCTCCAATAAGCTATTGTCCTATCTCTTATCCTTTAGAAATGATATAAACTTGTTCTTCCACTTTTTCACCACCTGAGACTCTAGCAATTTGATTTTCCCCCCTACATCATTGTCCTATAACATTATGCTATGTTAGTCACAATCTAGTGGCTAGTAGTGGTTAGTATGGAAAGAGCATTGAGGACTCAAGGGACATATATGTAAAAGTTATTTTGACTCCTATTATCTATGTGATCATGAACAACATTTAACCTCACTGGGTCTGTTTACTTCCTTATAAAATGAAAGGGAAAGGAGGTGGGAGATGAGCAGATTAGATGGCATGAGGTCCCTTCTAGTTCTAGATTTATGATCCTATAACCTCTTTATGGTCAAACCAAATGTCCTTATTTTAGTCTCCACCTTAAACTACCACTTAACATTGTTGATCAATTTCATTTCCCAATACTCTTGCTTTTTTCATGGTTCTTTTCTTTCCCATCACTAGTGTTTCTTATCCTTCTTCAATACCTTAAATACAGATGTTCTCCCAAGATTGTACTTATCTATACTTCGTGGTATTACCAATAGTTGCAGTTATCACATCTGCAAGGGACTCCCACATTTCTAGGCTTCTTTCTATTGTCTTAGCTCCAGTTCTTTTCTAAATGCTTGCTGCAGATCTTTATTTGGATGTCCTGATAACACTTTATACTTTATATATCCAGATTTCAATAATTTTAGCAAATCCTACTGCTTCCATGATTTATTTCTCATGATGGCAACACCATTCTCCCAAACACCTAAGGTTTGGTAAGATCCTAGTTTTTTGACCCTTCCTTCCTACTTAAATTCTACAACTAGGTAAATCCTGTTGAAGCTTTCTCCAACATATATCATGTGCTTGTTCCCTCCTTTATATTCCCATTGCAAATATACTTGTTAAGATCTTTATTATTAATAATAATCCACTTGTTTTTTGTTTGAAATTTCTTTCACTGTTAGACTCTAGCAATCCATTACTTATGCTGCTGCCTCCATAATTTATTTTACTATGTTCATGATTTCATTTTTATAGGGAACTGAAAGGCTGGCACCTATTCAACCTTTAGATTTGTCTAAGGCACTATAAGGCTAAATAACTTGCAGAGGGTCACACTGCCACTCAGGGGATCTGAGATGAGGTCTTACTAACTCTGAGGGGAGCTCTCTATCTGCTATGCCATCCAGATTATTATCTTTTAAATAGTATCACATCACTTCTAAAAAAACTCTTTAGTGTCTTCCCAAAGTCAATCTAGATTTCAAGGCCTTCTACAATTTGGCCTCATCTGTGGTTTTCCTTCATATACTCTGTTATAATCTAATTGCTTCATATACATGGGCCAACCAAACTAGTCTGCCTGCCATTCTTCATACATAACACTCCATCTTCCATTTCCCATGCCTTTGTTCCTAGATGCTTTGATCCTAGAATCCGTTTCCTTCAATATTTAGTCCAAATTCCATCTTCTCTATGAAGCTTTTAAAAATTGCTCCTCTCTCTTCATTTCTCTCCCTAGCTTATAAAGGTTCTCCCCAAGTTACTTTGAATTGATCTTGTATATATAAATACTCAATTATATACCCTCCCAAAAAAAATTAGTGATCGTTGGTAGCAAGAAAGTTTGCTTTTCATGTCTGTAACCCCTAACTCAGCACAGTAACTAGCATATAATAGGTGCTTAATACTTTTTGAAGTCCCATTTAATATTTATTAAATTGAATTGCTCATATCTCACAGGCATGGTCTTTAAGTGATTACATAATTCCTTTTGGACTATACCTTGGGCACAGTGAACCAGGATTCTCTGTTAAAACTTTTCTCCTGGGGCAGCTAGGTGGAGCAGTGGACAGAGCTCCAGCCCTGAAGTCAGGAGAACCTGGGTTCAAATCTGGTCTCAGACACCTAACATTCCCTAGCTGTGTGACCCTGGGCAAGTCACTTAACCTCAATTGCCTCAGAAAAAAAAAAAAAAAAAAAAAAAAAAAAAAACTTTTCTCCTGACTTTGAAAGGGATACTCAAATATTAACCTATTGGAATTGGTAACTCATACTCACTAGATTGACATTGAAACTACTTTTTACTTTGTAGCAGGGATTTGTAACTTGGGACTCATGAACTTTTAATATTTGATAAATACATTTCATTGGTTTCCTTTGTAATCCCATGCATTTTATAAATTTGAAAAGTTATAAGAAAGGGTCCATGGATTTCACTAAACTGTGAAAACTATTATCAACAAGAATATCAGACAAAATCTTTTAACTGTCCTAGAATCTGTTTTATAATAAAAATATTTCATGAATAAAGTTGAGCATATTTAAAAAAAAATCATAGTTTTCCAATCATCAAAAATTCACTTTACCTTCTTCCTCCCCCAAGAATGAAAACATGTATAGTCCAGAAATTAAATTTCTCCATTGGCTATGCCTTATAAATTATGTTTCCACTATCTATTCTGAGTCATTCACCTTTAAATTAGGAGGTGGGTACCATATTTCATTATTAGTCATCTAGAAATAATTCATCATTATGCAAATTCAAGTTCCTAATATTTTCAAAGTTGTTTTATCTTTTTTTTTTTGAGGCAATTGGGGTTAAGTGACTTGCCCAAGGTCACAGAGCTAGGAAGTATTAAATGTCTGAGGCTAGATTTGAACTCAGGTCCTCCTGACTTCAGGGCTGGTACTCTATCCACTGTGCCACCTAGCTGCCCCAAAGTTGTTTGTCTTTACCATATTTATTGTCATTGTATAAATTGGTCTTCTGCTTCTGTTCACTTGACCTTGCATCAGTTTATGTCTTCCAAAGTTTCCCTGAAACTGTTGCCTTCCTCATTTCTTATAGCACAGTAGATGTATTTCTTAATATCACATTTACATATCATAACCTACTGCTATTCCTCAATTTATGGTACCCCCTCAGATTCCCATTTTTTGCCACTTCAAAACAAGCTTTTTTTTTTTTACTTTAGTTTAAGAATAACAATCCCTCCCTTAATTTCCCCTCCAACTTTTTGTTTTCCTGTTGAATGAAATATATTTTTATACCCAACTCCCTATATAATTATGCATTATTCCTTCCTCTACTCAAATTAGAATGAGATTTGAGGGTTAGCCATTTCCTCCAACAATTTCTTTTTTTATAGCTAACTACTTGCATACTCTGATTTTGTAAGATCATTTGTTTTAATTCCCTCCCCGATCCCCACACATATTTTTCTTGCCTTCTCTTTTCACTATTCTCTTAAGGTAATCAAGACATTAAAATCCCTTCTTATCACTAATGACATATTCAAAAGGGACACATATATCATCTCCCCATGTTTACATACATGCAGTTTGTTCTTATTTATAAAGGAAGACAAGAATCATTTTTTAGTATAATTGTTCATTCATGATTACCTTTTTATGTTTCTCTTAACTCCTGTATTTAAACTTCTTTGAACTTCAAATTCTTACATAACTCTGATCTTTTCATCAGGAATGCTTGGAAGTGCTATTTCATTAAAGATCCATTTGCCCCTCTATATCAGATATGATTATACTGTTTTGCTGGGTAAATTATTCTTGGCTGTAAGCCTATATTCTTCTGGAATATAGTACTTCAAGCCCTTTACTCCTTTACAAGAGTGGTTGCTAAATGAAGCCCTCTATTTCAGTGGTGTCAAACTCCAGTAGATGGAGGACACTAAAACATACATTTTCTATCTTCAATGCAGTTTAGAAGGGGTGGTATTTATTTTCTTTTTCTTAACTTTTAATTTTTTCACAATTCCTTATAAAGCAAAAAAAATTCATTCATTTGTAAAAACAAAATTCTAAATTCTCTCCTTCCACTCTTCTCCTGTCCTTGAAAAGGCAAGCAATTTGATATAGAATATACATATGCAGTCATGCAAAACATTTTCATCTTAGTCATATTGCAAAAGAAAATGTATACCCAAAACTCCCAATAACAAAGTTTAAAAAGTATGCTTCAATCTGCATTCAAACTCTATCAGTTCTTTCTATGGAGAAGTACAGCATTTTTAAAAAAATCATAAATCTTTTGGAATTATCTTGGATCATTATATTGAACAAAATAGCTTAAGTCATTCACAATTGAACATCATAAAATACTGCTGTTACTGCGTACAATGTTCTCCTGGTTCTACTCTCTCTGTATCAATTCACATAAATCTATCCAGGCTTTTCTGAAAGTATTCTGCTTATCATTTCTTATGGCACAGAATTCCATTACAATCAGATATTACAATTTATTCATTGTACACATATGCAGTCATGCAAAACATTTTCATCTTAGTCATATTGTAAAAGAAAATGCATACCCCAAACTCCCAAAAACAAAGTTTAAAAAGTATGCTTCAATCTGTATTCAGACTCTATCAGTTCTTTCTCTGGAGATGTATAGCATTTTAAAAAATCATTTAAAAATCTTCCTGTTTACATGTTCTTTGGCCATTTATTAGTTGGGAAATGACTTCTATTCTTATAAATTTTACTTAGCTCTCTACATATTTAACATATGAGGCCTGGATTAGAGAAATTTGTTGTATTTTCCCCCCTCTTTCCTGCTATCCTTTGAATTTTGGCTGAATTGGTTTTGTTTGAGTAAATCTTTTCTGATTTGATGTATTCAAAATTACTCACTTAACATCTTGTAAATGCTCTTTCTCTTGTTTGGTCATAAATTCATCCTTTCTTCCTTTTTCCATAAACCTGACCAGTGAAGTATTCCATGCTTCTTTAGTTTATTTATATCATTCTTTGAGTGTACAGCACATACCCATTTTGACCATCTTAGTGCAGTGTGAGATGTTAGTTCTTAGTTTATTCTTTTGTTAAATATTTCCTAATTATATATTTTTTTTCACTTTAATTTTTTCCAATTCTACATTAAGATAGTTTTCAACATTAATTTTTAAAGATTTTGAGTTCAAAACTTTTCTCCTTCCCATCCCCTTTCCCAAAAATGGTAAGCAATCTGATATAGATTATGCATGTACAATCATGTTAAACATGTTTTCACATCAGTCATGTTGTGAAAGAAACAGAAAAAGAAAAGCCACAAAAAGCAACAAAAAATTGAAAATAGTTTGCATTTATCTTCATTCAGACCTCATGATTCTTTCTCTGGATATGGATAGAATTTTTCATTATGAGTGTTTTGAAACTGTCTTGGTTCATTGTATTGCTGAGAAAAGCTAAGTCTGTCAGAGGTGATCACATGATATTGGTGTTACTATGTACCATGTTCTGGTTCTGCTCACTTCACTCAGAATAAGTTTGTGTCTCTCCAGATTTTTCTGAAATCTGCCTGCTCATAATTTCTAGTATTCCATTATATTTATATACCAAAACTTGTTCAGCTATTCCCCATTGGGCATTCCCTCAATTCCCAATTCTCTGACACTGCAAAAAAGAAGTTTTTTTTTTTTTGTTGGATTTTTTTTTTTTTTTGTATGTGGGTCCTTTTCCCTTTTTAATGATCTTATGCTATTCTTGGATCAGAATGTGCAGTCTGCATAAAGCATACAGTCTGCCCTTTGGGCAGTTCCAAATTGCTCTCCAGAATGGTTGGACCACTTTCCTACTCCATCAACAATGCATTTAGTGTCCCAATTGCCCCACATTTATCACTTTCCTTTTCTGTAATATTCAATCTGATATATGAGGTGGTACCTCAAAATTGTTTTTATTTGCTTTTCTCTAATCAACACTGATTTAGAACATTTTTTCCCATATGCCTATAGATAGCTTTAATTGCTTCATCTAAAAACTGCCTGTTCATAATCTTTGACCATTTGTCATTTGGGGATTGACTTGTGTTCTTAAAAAATTTTGACTCAGTTCAGAATAACAGATGATAGCATAAAATATTTGGGAATCTATTTGCCAAGAGAATGTCAGAAACTATACGAACTAAACTACACAACACTTTCCACACAAATAAAATCAGACCTAGTCAACTGGAAAAACATTAAGTGCTCATGGGTAGGCTGAGCAAATATAATAAAAATGACAATACTACCTAAACTAATTTATTTATTTAGCACCATACCAATCAAACTCCCAAAAAATTATTTTACAGACCTAGAAAAAATAGTAGCAAAGTTCATTTGGAAGAACAAAAGGTCAAGAATTTCAAGGGAATTAATAAAAAAAAAAAAGACAGATGAAGGTGGCCTTGCTGTACCAGATCTAAAACTATAGTATAAAGCAGCGGTCATCAAAACCATTTTTGTACTGGCTGAGAAATAGAGCAGTCGATCAGTGGTATAGGATAGGATATCAGGACAAGCTAGGTAATAATGTTAGCAATTTAGTGTTTGATAAACCCAAGGACCCCAGCTTTTGGGATAAGTACTCACTATTTGGCAAAAACTGCTGGGAAAATTGGAAACTAGTGTGGAAGAAATTAAGGCTGGACCCACACCTAACACCAAGATAAGATCTAAATGGGTTCATGATCTAGATATAAAGAGTGATATTATAACCAAATTAGAGGAACATAGGATAGTTTACCTCTCAGACCTGTGGAGATGGAATAAATTTATGTCCAAAGAAGATCTGGAACTCTTAATTGAACACCAGATAGATAATTTTGATTATATTAAGTTAAAAAGTTTCTGTACAAACAAAACTAATGCAGACAAGATTAGGAGGGAAGCATCAAATTGGGAAATCATCTTTACATTTAAGGGTTCTGATAAAGGTCTCATCTCTAAGATATATAGAGAATTGTCTCATATTTATAAGAATTCAAGCCATTCTCCAATTGATAAATGGTCAAAGGATATGAACAGACAATTTTCAGATGAAGAAATTAAAACTATAATCATATGAAAAGGTGCTCCAAATCACTATTGATCAGAGAAATGCAAATTAAGACAACTCTGAGGTACCACTACACATCTGTCAGATTGGCTAAAATGACAGGAAAAGATAAAGATAAATGTTGGAGGGGATGTGGGAAGACTGGGACACTGATGCATTGTTGGTGGACCTGTGAATGGATCCAGCCACTCTGGAGAGCAATTTGGAGCTATGCTCAAAAAGTTATCAAACTGTGCATATCCTTTGACCCAACAGTGTTTCTATTGGGCCTATATCCCAAAGAGATCTTAAAGGAGGGAAAGGGCCCCACATGTGCAAGAATGTTTGTGGCAGCCCTTTTTGTAGTGGCTAGAAACTGGAAACTGAAGGGATGCCCATCAATTGGAGAGTGGCTGAATAAATTATGGTATATGAATGTTATGGAATATTATTGTTCTGTAAGAAACGATTTGATAAGCAGGACGATTTCGGAGAGGCCTGGAGAGACTTGCATGCATGAACTAATGCTCAGTGAAGTGAGCAGAACCAAGAGATCATTATTCATGGTAACAACAATACTATATGAGGATCAGTTCTAAGGGACATAACTCTCTTCAACAATGAAATGCTTCAAACCAGTTCCAATTGTTCGGTGAAGAAAGCCATATACACTCAGAGAGAGGGATGTGAAATGTGGACTACAACATAACATTTTCATGTTCTCTATTGATGTTTGCTTGCATTGTATTTCCTTTATCAGATTATTCTTTCTTGTAGATATGATTTCTCCTGCACAAAAAATGATGCAATAACTATACATATATTTGATTTCTTAAGTATTCTAACATAATTATCATGTAGTGGATATCCTGCCATCTAGGGGAGGGGTGGGGAGTAGGGGGGGAAAATTTGTAACAGAAAGCTTTGTAAGGGTTAATGTTTAGGAATTACCCATACATATGTTTTGCAAATAAAAAGTATTAATAAAATAAAAAATATTTTGACTCAGTTCTCTCTATGTCTGAGAAATGAAGTCTTTATCAGAAACATTTTTGCTTCCCTTCTAATCTTGGTTGCACTGATTTTCTTTGTGCAAAATCTTTTACATATAATCAAAATTATCCACTTAATATCTCATGATGCCCTATCTTTTGTTTGGTCATGAATTCTTCTCTTCTCCAAAGATCTGAAAAGTAAACACGATTTTTTGCTTTTCTAGTTTATTCTATTGACTTTTATGTGTAAATCACATACACATTTTGACTTTATCTTGGTGTATGGTGTAAAATGTTGATCTACCTAGTTTCTGCCATAACTCTTTTCCAGTTTTCCCAGCAGTTTTTGTCAAATAGAGTGTTCTTATCTTAAAAGCTGGGGTGTTTGGGTTTATTAAATACTAAATTACTGTGGATACTTACTACAGTGTATTGTGTACCTAATCTATTGCACAGATCCACTATTTTATTTCTTAGCCAGTAGCAGATTGTTCTGATTACTGCTTTACAATTGAGTTTGAGATCAACAGGCCAGTTTCCTTCACCTTTTTCCCCCAATAATTCCCTTGACAACTTTTTTTATTAGCTTTTGTTTTACCAGAATGTCATTTTTTTCCTAGCTCTATAGAATTTTAGTAATTTGATATAGCATTGAATAATTTATGTAGAATTGTCATTTTTATTATATTGGCTCAGTCTACCCAGCAATTAATATTTTTCCAGTTGTTTAGATCTGACTTTGGGCAAAAAGTGTTTTGTGTTTGTATAGTTCTCGCAATTGTTTAGGCAAGTAGATTCCCAAGTATTTTATATTGTCTATAGTTTGTTTTAAATTTCTCTACTTCTAGCTGTTGGACTTTGTTGATAACATGTAGAAAGTGTAATGACTTACATGGGTTTATTTTATATCCTGCAACTTTGCTAAAGTTGTTAATTATTTCAACTAGTTTTTCAGTTGATTCTCTAAGATACTTTAAATATACCATCATGTCATCTGCAATCATGTCATCTGCAAAGATTTATAGTTTTGGAGTAGCTAGATGGAGTAGTGAATAAAGCACTGTATTTTTTAATATGAATGGGTGTATTTTGCCAAAAGCTTTTCCTACATTTGCTGAGATAATCATGTTTTCTGTTTCTTTTGTTATAGACATGGTCAATTAAATAATTTCTATTTCTTTTTTTTATAGACATGGTCAATTATGCTGATAGTCTAATATTCAACCAGCCATGCATTCCTAGTATAAATCCCACCTGGTCATAGTGCCTTAATTATATTTTAATCTTATTTAGGCTGCATGTTTGATATCTCTGCTCTATTTCATGAAATATCCATCTTGTAAGATTATCTTCAATTCTGTTGGGTATATTATATTTGACTATAAATCCATGTCCTTTACCTTGTGCAATTTACTACTCTATTCCTTCAGGGTGGTGAATGTTAAACTTTAAGTAACCATTAACTGCATCTCTTTCCTACTTGAATTCTTTCTGGATGCTTACTTGCTTGCATTTTTCCCCTTTGTTCTGGAAGCCCTGGGTTTTGGTTATAATATGTCTGGAAGTTTTCTTTTTAGGGGTTTCTTTTGGGCAACCAGTGGATTCTAATTCTAACTTATTCTCTGGTTCTAAGAAATATGTTAAGTTTTAAGATTTCTTAAAAGGTAGTACAATGTTTCTTAAGTTTCTTCTTTGTTTTCTTCAATTGTTTTTGTTTTGACTTTTTTATATCCCTTATTGTTTCATTGATTGACTGGTTTCTATTTAGTCCATTCTAGTTCTCAGGAAGTTTGTTCCTTTGGCCAAGTTCTATATATCTTGTGTCAACTTCTAAATTCTTTCCAATTGTTTCTTCCATATCTCTTGTTTATTTTCTATTCCTCCCTTCTCCAGCATTCTCATTTAATTAAAAAAAAATTTAAGGTCTTGCTTCATCTATTTCAGAAACTATAGTTGAATTGTGCTCAAGCTACGTTTTTCTTTGAATTTTGCTTGTATATGTTTTGGAATCATTTTCATCTTTGTATGTTGAGAATCCCTGATCATATGAAGTGAAATTTAAAAAGTGCTTAGCATAGTACCTGACACATAATACATATTTATTAATAATTTTTCCCTTCTCCCACCTCCGTCATCACAATAGCCTTTTTGGGTGGTTTTTTTCCATTCTTATTCATCTAGCCTAGTTCTTGCTTTTTGATTTGATGTTAGGGCCAGACTCTACACACTTCTGGAGGGAAGGTCTAAACTGGTCCTCTTGCTATTTTATTTGGATATTACATGTTGTGTTATTTTAAGATCTCAAGGACAGCTCAAACTGTCCTACAAGAATCCAATACTCCCAAAGTGGTGTGATCCAGGGCAAAGTCTAATCACTGTCTATGTGGTCTTAGCTTTGCAAGTTCCTGACCTAGGTGTGAGTCTATACAACAGTAGATGCTTCTGAATTCATTCATTATCAGCCTCCTATTTCTGGTTCTGAGACACAGAGTTAGATTCTAGATTCTCTTTTGATGTAGGCTTCCTGCCTTGGTTTTATTATTCTCCTGCAGGTTTTAAAATGAGGTAGAAATTGGAACTGAGAATCAATTCTGCCCCTCATGTCAACCCAATCTCTGGTATTTGCTTCTGAATTTGTTCTTTGTAGCTCCTCTCTACTCCTGAATATCCCATCAGGAGACAGGTTCACTGCAGTCCATCCTGGATCTGTAACCCAGAATGAAGTAGGAAACAACAAAGCTGTCAGCACCTGTTCTTTCATTCTGTGGTGCGTTAGTATGGGTTTGGAAACCCTTCTTGCCCTAGTACACAGCCTCTCCCTGAGTAGCAGAGGGCTCTCCTGGCCAGACCCTGTCCCCGCGATCTACAGATTTATTTCCCTTTGCAGATCTTGGCTGGAAAAATGCCTTACTGTTACTTTTTCTTGTATTTCCCTATTAGGATTTAGTCTGGTGCATGTTCTAGTTTTGCTTAAAGGAGAGGTCGCTATATTGCTTCTTGGCTCTGCTTTGCAGTAAGATCGAACACTGAAAACTAAGCCTTGATGGCACTCTTGTAAACATTTTGCCTATGATCAATTTTATAGTTTTCTTTCATTTTCACTTATCAGTAGCCAGTCAAATGAGTTTTGGAATAATGGGAAGAGAGCAGGCTGACAAGACCTTTCTAATCTCTTTCCTCCAACCAAGAGATAAAATTTTGTAATTTTTAGGTATGAATATATTATGCAAAAACAAGTGTGTATGCTGGAAAATATTTGTATTTGAGGATTGGCTTATAATTTTATAGTTAAATGTCTACATAAGATGTATGAATTCTTTGCATGTTAGTTTCATCATTTACCTCACAAGATTGCTGTGGAAAAGGCACTATTCTAATCTATTATAATATGCTAAAACAAAATAATTCTGTTATCAAAAATTTTTTTTTGTAATGATAAAGTCTTGATATACTAAAGAGAAACTAATTCCTGGGTCTAAGAATTTATTTCTTAGAGCCTGGATTTAAAAAGAAGGATCATTCATGACTTCTTTTTCAGTTTTTTCCAGTATCTAGTAGAATCTTTTAAATTTTAGGGTGTATTTTAGATAGTTCATATTGTTACTTTGGGTAATTTAAGTTTCGTCATTCATAAACTGTTTTTCTTCTTGGCCTACCAATCCTTAGATCAGCACAATTCATTCCATCCTACTTCCCCCACTTTGTATTAAGATACAATTTTAAAACTTGAAGGATGATGAAACTAACCACTGGGGCTCAAATTTCAGCCTTTCATCTTTTAATTATGATAAAGCAACACTTACTGTAATAGCAGCAGTGTAACATCATAATTTAGAACCTAAAATATGCCTAGCACAGTAAGGTAGCTTCTTCAACTTATAAAATATGATGGTTTGTCATGGCTTTCATAGAAATCAATGGATAAATTTTATTATACATCCCTCTTCGAGCATCAGTTTTTGGCAAAATAAAATATTAAAAATATTGCCCACAGTGTGGTTTCACACTGTAGCTGGGATTAAAGTTCAGTCCTGTTTAACTGAAAAGAAAATAAAGATAAATACAACACTATGATAATTTTTCTGTAAAATGATATATTTAAAAATAGGATCTTTAAAAAGTGAAATTTTATGTACAGTTTAGTCTAGAAACAGTCAAAAAACACTATACAACAACTATCTAGATTTCAGAAAATACAATTTGTTGTACACAATCCTGATACTGAACAAGATGCAGTTTTAAGCCTATGATTAATTCTGTTTCGTCACAAATCAATAATTCACATTTGTTCATAGCTTACATTCAGACTAAAGTTCAGCTTAAGAACTTGCCTACATACTTCCCATTTGGAAAATTAAGACAACCACCTCTGCCTGGCAGATGTAGTCTATCTGTAGTCCAGATAGTCTTTATTTCTTTGAGTGAGCAACACACAAAGAAGCTCTCCTCTTTCTGTTATTTTTTTCTTCTAAGTTTTGCTTTTAGCAATAGGGGACACCAAAACATCTTTCTCTGTGTTGTTGGCCCAGAGGTGCCATATTCTTTAAAAATGAAATTTCTATGAGGGCAAAAATCATACATTTCTACAAGTTATGTAATAATAGTGTATATGTGTGAAACAGTAAGTGGTCTAGGAAGTAGATTACTGAGCACTTAATGCTTTCAGGGTTCAAAACTTAGCTTTCCCGTGTTCTTCAGCTCAGCACCCTAGGTAGCCACCTCACCTGATCAGGCAATCTCCCTAGTCTTTTCCAATATGGTACTTTCCTAATTATATAAGTTTACAACAAAATACTTTTAAAACATCAAAAAGTAGCTTCCTAGAAAATAACAAAAGGAGATGGCTTATCAAAATTAAAGTGCTATTATCTTGTCCCTTCAAAAGACATGTTTTCAGATGATTTATGTGTTGATCAGGAGTTATGTTCCTGAAAAAATTGCATATTTTGTGTATTTCCCAACAAAATAATGCAGACCCAATTTACCCTCTACATGAGTTAGTTTAGAAATAATCTAATTTTGTGATTAAAGGGTATTGATCTGCTTGCATTGGGAAGATCAAGGAGGACTTTGGTCTATTCTTTATTTCTTAACTGTCCATATTAATTAAGCTGTAGCCAAAGGAAAGTGATGAATTGCAACTGAAGAGGTTAAAGAAAAAAAAAGGGAGGGGGGTGGGGAATGCCATGGAGAAACAACAGAACTCACAAGATGCGACTTATTGGAACTGGGTACATAGAAAAGCATATCAGAAAAGAAAAGCTGTTCATCCAACAACTTGTTCTTCCTCTAGATTTATGTACAATGAAATGATCACTGAGGTCTTTATTTCTGCTTTGTTGAAGACCTATATATTTGTTCCCTTAGAATTAAATATTAATTTACTACTTCAACTGTTAGAAATCACAGATTCCAATGCAGAAGAAGATCAGGTGGATTCCATGAACAGTAAGGAGATAACAATAAAACATAAGAATCAAAAAGTTCTTGCAATTTATAATTGATAGTAAGTCTTAGTATTTGGAAAGAAAGGGATGTCAATAAGCATTACTTATTTTGGTAACATCTATAAAGACCAGAATGACATCTAGAAAGAACATAAATCAAAATTACAAAATGAATTTTATATTTGTACTGAGTCAGAAGTCTGTAAAGAGCACATATCTGTCAAACAGAAATTGTCACCCAACACATTTAATAATCAAATAGTTAAATATGTCATCAAATCAAAAAGACCCTAGTGAAGTTTGAAGGTTAATCCCATAATTTAATAAGACCATCCCAGCCACAAGTTATAACTTTAGATGTTTCATGTGGGTGCCACACAGCACCTATGCATACTTTATCATGAGCTTTAAATCGACTGTAGAGTTTTGTAGTCTTCCAGTCCCAAATATTTAATTTTCCATTTCCATCTCCTGATATCACGTAGCTGCATTAGGGAGGAAAATAAGCTCAAATTATTCAAATGTTTTAATTATGAGATAAGTGGGGAACTTTTTTCTTCCAACTTTTTCATCTTAACACTAATCTCTCCATCTCCCCCACCCCTAAAACTTGTATTACACAAAAATCTACTGAGAATGATAGACTATCAGTTTCTACAGTGAAAATTGTTTCAAAGAAAGTGCATTCCAAAGAAATCAGATTGTAACATAAGCACTGCTCTTAACCTGCTGCTTTTTTCAGGCTGGAATGGTTTATTCACAGGCTCTGAGTTTATTTTTAACAAGGGTAAAGGGAGGGTAAGAAGTATAAATTAGTAGATTGGGATAAGTCCCAGAGAGCAGAGAAGGGTGCCACAAATGGGATTACTAATCAACCAGGCCTGTCAGTTATGAGCATTATGTGTGCCCTACACTTTCACCTTTAGGCATAGTATAACCTGATTCCAGACCAAGAATCATCCTTTTCATTTCCTTCATGATTATTTTTTGGTTCCAAAGATACTGAACCAGACTAAGTTTGTCTGGAAGCGTAAGGTCCAATAGTCAGACTCAAGTTAGCCAGTGCCTAGATCTTAATACTTTCCATTTATATTCAAATTTAAGACAAAAATGAAAATGTAGAATTTTGTGGTCATTTTCAGGAGTGTACCAACCTATAGTTTCCTGTGCTGGAAGGCCAAGGTCTTCCCTGGACTTGTAGCAATTGTATATGGAAGTGGAGCAGGATCCTGTACAAGTATGCCTGTACTTCCTTTTCACTAGACTGATGAACTGGCATGGAAAAAGTACTTTGGTTTTGAGGGAACTGGTCCTGGCTCTGTCTGATATGCTTAGGAAACATACTTCCCTACTCTGAAATCCAAAGCTTTCCCATCTAGAAAATGAGGGACTTGAACTAGGTAATTTCTAAAGTCTCTTCCAGTTCTAATTTATGATATTCTATAATAATAGTATCTAGAATGAGACAAGTGTCCCAGTCAGTACATAACTGGAAAATTACATTCAATTTTGGGATTACATTTAAGAAATAACACTACCATGTCCAAAGAGAGAAACATGATGGCAACACAAATAATTATATGTAACATGAGAATTAATTAAAAGGACTGGAAACAGAGCACCACCCCTCAGGCACATCAGCAACAAGATCCCTCCTCAAGGGCTGATGACACTATTACCAAGCAATCCAGCAATTGAATCTTGTTTAACTAAAAAGAACCCAGAAGAATAAGCTATGTGGGGTGGGAGAGTGGTTCAGAGACTGATTTCAGTTTTTCAGTTCTAGTACATTCCTAACAATTAGGAAATGCACCAAAATTCTAAGGGCTACCTTAAAATAAAGTGGATTTTTCCTCTCTAAATATCTTCAAGCAGAGTACAGATGACCAACCACATGTTAGATAAGTTGTAAGGGGTGATGCTTGGCTTTGGATAGAGGTTGGCCTTGGTGCCTTAGGAAGTTTCTCTCATCTCTGCAATTCTGTCAATCAGTAAAGGATGAGTATTATTTCCATAACTTGTTTCTAGGACTTTTATGTCAGGGATTTTTACTAACATGTAGTGTGTGTGCATATGCCTAAGTATATGTGTACACACACACACACACACACACTCACTCTCTCTCTCTCTCTCTCTCTCTCATTTTAACCAATATAGGTAGGAAAAAAAAACAAAAATTTATACAAACCTCATATCTGGGGAAAAGTCCACCTGACAAGCATATCCTGCTACCATGTGCCCTTTAAATATTTTTTTCTTATTCAATCTGAATCGGTTCTGTGCTCCGAAAATTAAAATCTGATTGTCCATGGACTGACATGCCAGCCACTTCCCTGAAAGACAAATAATGATATGAGAAAAGTTCGGGAGAAAACACCCCTTCCTCCCCCCCAAAAAGTTACATTTCATTACAAAAATTTCATTTTTCTCTAATAGTCACTATCAACATGAAACCAATACACTTCTTAGAGAATCCTGCAGCTGTGCTAGTTAGCAGCTCTTAAAACCACAAAGTTCTGTTACAAGCCTTTTTTTCATCTCAAGTGGTTGTTTTTGTTCATCTAGCTCTCTTAATTCAATAAACATTTAAATTCCTATAAGTATACATACATAATGAACTACATGTTGCAGAGATTCAGCCCAGGGAGGGCTTCAATGAAGAAGATGGCACTTGAGCAAAACTTTGAAATAAAGATTTCAAAAATATAAGACTTAAAATATTCTAAACATAGGGAACGATTGTATGAAAAAGAAGACATGTCAAGTTTAAGGAAGAACAAGTTGACTAAATTGGAATGTAGTATTCATGATAGGAATAAAAGTGGAAAGGCATTTACAATTATGTAGTCATTAAAAAGGATTTCCTTGCCTAGGGTCACATAGCTAGGAAGTGTTACATAGCTGAAGTTGGATTTGAACACTTCCTAGCTGTGTGACCCTGGGCAAGTCACTTAACCCCAATTGCCTCACACAAAATAGGAGGACAAAGAAGGAAGAGAGGAGGAAGGAGAAGGAAGATGAAGAGGAAAAAGAAAAGAAAAGGAGGAAGAAGATGAAGATGAAGATTTGCTTCAAGGTTTTAGCAAGCAACTTAAAAAAGCTCTAAGAGATCATGGCACAATGGATAAAAAAAACAGCCTCAAATACAGGAAGATCTGGGACAAAGGCCCTCCCCTCCAACATACTGTGTGACACAGAGAGAGTGGCTCAATCTTTCAATCTCTTACATCTCAGGCAAACTTTCTAAGGCATAAAATAGCTGCTACTTTATACTATTAGAATCCCCTTTCTAGCAGTTCTCAATAGATAGAAAAGGTAGGCAAAGATATATTACAAAATGATTCACAAAAGAGCAACTCATATTTTCTACTTTTGTCCCAGAAAGTATTTTTTGTTTAATCCCTAAAGCCTTCAAGTGGGAAACTAGGTTAAGACAAAGCTGATTTATTAAATTACTAAATTGCCAAAAAGAATTCTGTCAGTGGAAGAGCTAGGAAAAAAAAAAAGTTTGAATTTTGTTATAAATCCTTAGAGACTTAGCAGATACTAGCTAAAAATCACTGTATTTAATTTTTAATTAATACATGAAATAATGAGTGATTCAAGTACTGAACCAATTAAGTCATCTATGACATCACAAAAGTTTACAAATGCACATAACACTGATAATGAAAAAGTGAATAAAAAAGCCTTTACTATTGGCAAAAGTTCACTCTGTTCGAAGTCTTCATTCCAAAAAACAAATTTTGCACCGACTCACCATTTGGAGACAAAGTCACTGCAGGCATTGAATGCATACTGGGTTCTGCTATGTATTTGAAATCTACAGGAATGTCCCTGCAAACCAAGAAACACAGAAGGTGACAAACTGAAGAAAATACATAAAATACAAGACTAATACAAATAATAAACAAACAAATAAATACAAGGTTAACAAACTAAGAAATACTGAAAGTGTTGGAATTCAAAAATACTGAAAATCTTCCTCATGAAGCTTCTTAAAAAAGAAAATCATTTTTTGGAATAGTTTTATTGATCACTGCAACAAAATTAACATTGTATTAGTGACATGTAAAGAATTTTCACTTTTAATTTGAAAAATAACATTTTTCATTTCACTTGTCAATCAAATCTGTATTTTGATTTTATTTAGAATTAACATCAGCCAAAATAGCTTTTAAAAGCAGTCAACCTCGTTAGCACATCTCTTTGCACTTGGCCATATTGTTTTTCTATAACATAACACAGTCCTTTGCTACACCCTTAATTCTGGTTGGTAGAATTTAGCAGAACTTATACTCTGTTGGCATTGGCCCATAAGAACCTGAGGTCACTGCTGCATCATAAAAACAAGGACAACTAGTATCTCAGGCAGTTTCAAAAATAAGAATTGTACAGTTTTGAAGAGGTCTCTCTTGAAACAGAGACAAATCAAAGGCTGGGTGAATATTTGTTATTTAAATTGGGGGAAAGGGAAAGATTTGATCATCTCTAAGGCCCATTCAATTCTGAGATCCTCTGAAAAGATTGCTATGTTTTCTCATAGAATTTTAAAGACTGAAATTAAAAAAACAAAATAAATTCCTTCTATTTGAAAAGAACGAGCAGCTTTTAGGGAAAAATAATTCATAGCATTTCATAAAATTGTCAATAGGTTAAATCAATTTATAATGGTCATAATTTAAGAGCTATATAATATTCTTAGTTTGTGGGGGAAAAAAACCAAAACCAAAACAAAACAAAACGTGTACTAGTTAAAGATACAAGGGGATCTGGCCAAAGATTACATTTGTACTTTGGGTCATAAATATGTAAGGTAAGATTCAGTAAAAACCTATACAAACAGCTGGGGAAAACAAATAAACTTTGGAATTGCATGTCCTTTTAAAGGGAGGGATGGGGGTGGAGAGTGTGGAATATAATTATTATATATGATAATATTAATTTTATTTCCTTTAATTAAAGGCAATAATTAAAAACCTGATGTGGTACACTCAAATGGCAGTATTAATTTGGGTTGTATATTTTATGATGATTCATCTTTGGCTTCCCATTTCCCTTTTGCTTGTTTGCAGCACTTCACTAGGATGGAAACTCACCATTCCCAAACGCGTAAGCTCTTGTCATCAGAAGTGCTCACAAACCGCCTATTCTCATCCACAAACACAATGGTATTGACGGCTCCTAAATGCCTATCATATTCTTGTACAATCTCCCCACTTCTGATGTCCCACTGCAGAGTGAAGAGTACAAAGAAATTATAAATGGTGCACAATTATTATTATTATACAAGATAAAAAATTCATTAACTCTGGGAAGCAGAGGCAAAAAGATGACCAGCATCAAGTTTTCAAAAGTGTGTCGATTCTTTAAAAAACAAACAAACAAAAAACATGACTGCCTATAACCATTTGTTTTTCAAATACAGAATTTCTAATCATTTATTGGGGCAATTTCTCTGAAAAATCTCAGTTGCAAATATAATGTGTAGGTCTAAAATATTAAGATTATTTATTTCATAAACACTTACTTGTACAATCTTCTTATCTGACATGCCAGCCACAAAAAGATTCTGTTTATCTTCATCGGGATTGAACTTGACACAATAAGGAACTTTCCGGTTTGTAAATCTTGATATACACTGACCTAAAATCAAAACCCCAAATTACTTGTCAACTTAAAAACTTTAGGCCATACTATTTCTCTTCTCAAATTATAATCAGTTTTCTAGTTAGAGAAACTAAAAAGGAATTTCTACGATTTACAGTGAATGAAAAATGTATACAATTCTCAGAAATAAGAAAAATAACAATTAAGTAGAGATCTTAGAGATATAAAAATTGGAATAATATGAAAAATGAAATTTCACGTTAATATGGTTATAAGCCAATTATATGTAACGCTAACTTGTCTAAGGAAGGAGGGGAGAGAGGCATCACTAGGATGACATACGATCCAATTCAAGCTATTCCAACAGAAAGTATATTGAGAAGATTTCATATTCATTAATCTCTCAAAATGTCTGCTTATGAAGAGTAATAAAATGAATATAAAATCACTTTTATTCCCTATATTCCTCCTTCTCCCTCAAATTAACAGTGCAATTTGTAAATTAGAATTTTAACTCCAAGAGTTGTCAGAAGGAGGAAGGAAAAATAAAGGAATATTTACACATTACTGCAAGCTTAAGTCCTTAAAAGAACTGAAAAAAGTGTTTCATTTACAAATTCTAACATGTAAAAGAACTATGGATTAATTAGGCTATATTATTTTGAAAATCTTACCTGTCTCAGTGTCCCATAGCTTGAGATACCTGTCATATGCTGCACTGAGGAACTGAGTTCCTACACCATTAAAACAGATGTCTCTAACAGCTTTACTGTGACCTGATAAATAAAAAAATTGGTGATGTGGAGGGAAAAGTAAATTTTCTCTTAGAATATAAACTCCAACAGAGAAATTAGTTTAAAAGAATTACTGTCTCATTTCTTAGTCCTCAGTATAAAATATCCAGTAGTTAAAGGTGTGCAAACTTATAATGAGCCAATTTTTGTCAAAAACTGATTTTTTGAGTTTTAATTAATTCTGAAATGGCATGTTCTGAATTATGAGTCTACTTATAGTATATTTTGATACTTGTGAATCACATAATTTATCTCCTTTTAAAGTGAGAAGGTCAAACACCCCAAACCAAAGAGAGAGAGAGAGAAGAAATGTTAAATGGTCATGTCAAAGCAGACACTTGGCTTGGTTTGGTGAAAAGAAACCAGGATGAACACTCAGATGATAGGGAACAACTACATGGTTGGCTATCATCTTCCTGAAACCCCAAATGAAAAAGTTCTGCTGGCACAGGAAGTCTGTCAAGGGGTGAGATTGTCTCTCTTGTAATGTAGCTGAAAGCCCACATTGCTCCCTTTTTGTTGTATTCCCAGGGCCAAATTCATATTCTCTTTCCCTCATTACAATTCCTGTGGATACATAAGCACCAGCAAGCTTTCTGAGATGGGCTAGTGAAAAGGGAATCATAGAGGAGGGGAAAAGCAGGTTAGAATAAATATATCTATGGCTGATGACTGATTCAAAGCTAAAAGTGCTTTTGATAACAATGTAATAAGCTCTCTTCACAAATGTCCATGTTTGTGATTATCAATATCATCTCAGTACCAACTGAAAACAAGCAAAATGCCCAAAAGGGCTTTCATTTGGTAAATCAACTTGGGTTACTTCTTCATTTTCCCTGGGGGCTTCTATATTTTATTTCTAGAGACATTCATTTGATTGCAGATTTCATGGACATGAAACATCCTTACTCTGATTAATTGTCCCCAAAGAAATTTCCCTTCTTCCCCACTCACCAACTCAAATTAAGCATTTTTCTTAGGCTGAAAAGAGCAATAGTTCTATTACCCTTGAGTGGTTTACTTCCCATTTATGAACAAGTGAATACAGCCATAAAAGCTTTCTCCTACTGTGAAGGATATACATAAATCATCTGGCAGTCAACTTACACCTAATCACTACCAGCTATCTAACTTCACCATAAACACTAGCGAATGCACAAATGGGATAGATTTCCTAGAACAAGTCTTACTAATAATAGCAGAATGGTAAAATCACATTATTAGGAATACTATTTTTGGATACAAAATACATTATTCTACATATAAAGAATATGTGTATTTATTTGTGTGTATGTGCATACATTCATAAATATACATACATATATAACATATACAAAGAAAAAAATATTACCAACAAATGTTCTTAAACAGCGCCGATCTCCATAAACTTCCCATAGCTGTGGGGGGGGAAAAACATGGAAATATTAAACTGCACTCATAAGTTTCAGTAAAATGACAAGTTTTAGTAACAATCTTGGTAGTAGAATTAAATAAAGTATGTGGGTATGTTACTTGTTTTGAAATTTAACTATTTTGGTTTATAACAGCCAAAAAATCCACATAGAAATTCTGCCCCCACTTCCAAATCTGGTATCCAGTAGAAATGTTACGATTATATAATGAACTAAAAATCTAATATGCTTACTATCACTCTGTAATAACTTCACCCTGAACTTGAACTTTTCTCAGGGTTAAAGGGAATACAATGTCAATCTACATAGATAATATGGATGTTGGATAGAAACTAATGGTCTAAATTCCAGCCTTCCTTGTTCACATCAGTTTAAGCTGCTATAGGCAAATGGTCAAATGGTTGTTTTAGCTAAAAGAAGCTGTTACCTCATGGATCTATCTTCCTCATACATTTCTGTTAACAGCCATGAAAAATATATGAAGGATGAATTTTTAATAAATAACATTTTTACTCAGACCACTCCCGAGCTGATATTCATCGAACTACAATAACATTCAGTTATGGATAAAACAAATAAAAATATTTCAACTCTTAAAACTACATACTGTATGTCTAACTTGACACTTTCAAGTCAAAAAGAAAAAGGCTTTAAAGCTGCAATTTATGTAAATGTTGTTTATGCTGGCAAAGTGTTTTTTTCTGTTCTGATATTTGTTAATGTTGATATACTAGTAGCTTAATGGTCAGAGATGACTTGCCAGGATACAAAGAGCAGTAGGATTATTTATGCTACCTCTTGAAAGCCACTGTCAAGAATAGTTGTGGTCCTAATTTTTCCACATTCCTTCCAACATCTGTCCCTTTGCTCTTCTATTATTTTAGCCAACCTGGAAGGTGTAAAATGATGTTGAGGTTGTTTTAATTTGCATTTCTCTAATCATTTAGAATATTTTTTTTCATATAATTATAAGCTGTTTTGTTGCCTATGCCCTTTGATCTAGTAACAGCATTACTTGGTCTATTTTCAAAGATAATTAGGAAAAAAGGAAAAACAATCATATGTTTTTAAATGTTTACATTTTGTGGTTGAAAAGAACTGGAAATTGCAGGATGCCCATTAATTGGGGAAAGGCTGAACAAGTTATGGTATATGATTGTGATAGAACTCTACTGTACTATAAGAAATGAGTTCAATGATTTTAGAAAAAAAAAAAAAAGACTTGCTTTAAATAAGAGTGAAATGAGCAGAACCAAGAAAACACTGTATTCAAAAAGAGAAATACTGTTTTTAAAATGACAGATAAAATAAGGTATTTTTTTTTTTTTACTATTCTAAGTACCCAAATTAACTACAAAGGACATATAAAGAAACATGCTATCTGCACCCAGATGAATTGATAAATAGAAATATGTATAGAATAATTTTACATATATACACCTAAATGTCTTAATGGTATCTATGCTGAGGGTTGAGGAAAGAAGAAAAAAAAATGACGTGATAATTTTGTTGCATATTTGAAAGAATAGCAAGTTGTGCATAGGAGATTTGCAGTTTCATGTGCAATCATCTTTTTTTAAAAATTGTACTATGATGCAGAAATGCCTGTTTATACCATAAATTTAAAATAATATTGAAAAGAAAACCAAAAACATTAATTAAAAAAAGAACATTTGTAGATTAAAAAGTCTACCCATGTTGAATGTAATTAATGGATGGATTTTTATATAGAGAAATTAGTATCAGTCTATATTTCAGGTCCACTTCAAAATATAGTTTAAACCACAGCTTCTTAAATTGTGTTTTTAACCTCTTATGGGGCCTCGTAACAATGTGAGAATTGTGAAATTATGATTTATCATTAGTATATGTTTGATTTGTATTCTAATCTACCTGGGTTACATAAAAATTTCAGGAATGAAAAAGGTTCACGAATAGGATAAGTTTAAGAAGCTCTGGTTTAAATTACTGAAAAGATATGAAAGGAACATTATTTTACATTACACCTAACGATAAGATAACAAATCATTTTTATGGAATGTTTTCTTTATCACAAGAGGCAAATAGAAAATGAAAAATGAATTCCAGACAAGAAAGTTTTCTGAGAAAAAGTTATAGTTGTAGAAGAAAAAAAGTTATGATTAAAATGTTTTTGGCCAGAAAGAGGTGTCAGCAAAGATAGTTTAGTAGGGAGTCTCTAAAACCATTCTCTATTGATATTGAGACCCGAGCTTTTTAGAATTTAGTCATTTTAAAATGCTTTAGAAGAGCAGAAGACATTTTTTATTAGTGTTATTAATAACTTTTTTTGAGGAGCTGGAATAACAACTAATGTGCCAGAGAGGTAATAGAATAAGCCAATTTAAACTTTAAAAACTAATATGCCCTCCAATCAACATTAAAAGTGCAAAAAACCTAATTATAACCAAAATGAGAAAATTTGTAGGTGATACAGAACCTAGGAGCCAGCTAATCCTTAAAAGTCAGGTCTTGTCAGTTAGCAGAGTATAAAAAAACAAAAACCCAGTATTCACATTAAAAAAAAAATTAAGAATAAAATAATTCTTTTAAATAAGTTGTTTTCTTCAATAAAATTTCTTTTCATTTATTAATTCAAACCAATTACATGAATCTGTTATCATGCATGTTGGTCTCATGTAATAAATAGGAATAAATAGGAAAATATCTATTAATGTTCACTTATTTATTTGAGTCTGACATTGTGGTTTCTTCAGTCTGGATAGTACACAGTAAAGGAATTCCCTTTATCAATGAAGACTGGCCCAATGTCCTGCAACTTCCAATTTCTAGAGAGTGGCTGGGAGCCCAGAAAAGACCCAGGATGCCCAGGGCATATTTTTAAAAATTACAAAGAGTCAAGAGAAAGTTTAAACAGGGCATTAGACAGATAAAGGACCAACACTTCATCTTTTTGTTACAACTTGTTTGTTTTTGCTAATGTCCCCTATGAAAGAGGGGAGTGAATGGAGAAATGGCGCATGCCAGAGCCATGAGTGTCAAAGAGGAAAATGAATGGCTTTTTGGAATAAGTGCAAGAAGATAGGAGTTTTAAGCAGTTTAAGTTGTTTTAAAGGAGGCAGAAGTAGACGGAAATGAAACAGGAAGAAACTGTGTATGAGAACAAAGTGCTGGGTTTTTTTTTTTTTTTGTTGTTTTTTTTAAAAGCACAAAGTACGATGTGAAAAAGTAAATATTCTTAAATCACCATATGGAAAAGGTATAATTAAGCAGTAATAGGTAACAATTGGAATTTAGCTTAAAAAACACTACAATATTACAGTTAGATTTTATTATTCTTCAAATCCTGCTCTCTAAGTGTTTTCAGAGGACAATAGATTTAGAGCTAAAAGGGCTCTCAGAAGCCAGAATCCAGCTCCCTCATTTTATGGTGGAGAAAACCTAGGCTCAGTTTCTTTCGGGGTCACTGAGCTGGTCAGCCTCAGAGGCTGACTCCAGAGCCAGGGTTCTTTCCATTCCAAGGAGCTGCTTCCTACCTGCTTTAGAGAGGCAGGTCCGTGTGGTCCAGCAGCAGCTGCTGCCGCTGCCCCATGTGAAGGTTTAGATAACCATGAATGAGAAGACTTCTGGGTCAGTCTAAGCTTTGTCCCTCTATTCTCTGGGTGGCACTTGACTTCTCAGAATCTCAATTTCCTTATCTGCCAAATAATGATAATAAGAACTGTCCTAACTTCACAGGGCTGCTGGAAGGATTTTGCTGTTTGAAGAAAGATTAAAATAAGGTACTGTAGGTGAGGGGGTAGCTAGGTAGATAGAATGCCGGGCCTGGAGTCAGGAAGACCCAAGTTCATATTTGATCTCAGATACCTAGTATGTGACTCTGGGCAAGTCACTTAACCCTGTATGCCTCAGTTTCCTCATCTGTAAAATGAACTGAAGAGGGAAATGGCAAATCATTCCAGAGTCTTTGCCTAGAAAACTCCAAATAGGATCTGAAGAGTTGGACAGGACGGAAAAACAAATGAATCTGAAAGTTCTCTGAAAAGAATGAAGCACCCTACATACATGTGAGTCAATATTAGTGACTGGTTCAAAATGTGTTTTTAAAATTTATAAAAATATGGAAAAAATTAATCCATATAATCTCACTTAGCTTTTCAAAAACCCAACTGGTTGGTTCAAGACACCTTATACAAGGTACCATCTATATAATCAATTTAATATATAGCTTTCCAGATTTCAAACATAGTAGACTGTTTGGCAAACCCAAACGTAAAATGATGATAAAAGTCACAAATCGTCAAGCAAAAATACTAGTTATATGTAGAGTGTGAAAAGTCTTGGTGCTGTTTAAAACTATTAAGTCTAAGTCTTTAAATAACTTTAAAGCAACTTAAAAAGCTATTAAAGCTCAAAAAATGTACAAAGACTTTTGGGATACCCATGCAATATTCCTATTTTATTCAGTTCAGTGTTAACATAATGGAAATATCTCACCTTAATTTTGCAGTCCATGGAACAAGACAGCAACAAATGACCAGAAAGAGGAAACAGTCTGACAGCACTGACACCCTTTAAACAAACATTATAATAATTAATTAGAAAAAATAAAAAAAGCATATATTGAAATAAGAAATGGGAAAAAAGGTCTTTCAATAGAATTCACTAGTTTTTCCTTCCCTGAAAAAATTATGTCCTAAACTAGATTTCATTATTAATTCAAGAAGAGATGCCCTGTTGCAAACTAGCTTTTGAAATCCCTTAAAACAACAATGACAATGACAAAAAAAACCTACTGATGCTCACTGGGGGTGGATAACTGCTGATTTATTCAAACAGCTGATCGCCCCTTCTCCCTTCCAAATGTAGAATGACAGCCCTTTGCAAAAAGCTGCAAATTGCATGTCTTGGAATGAGAACAATTAACAAAGAATTTCAATATAAAATGCCTCCTACCTTCTTTCCATCTAAACCCTTCAGAATAAATTGTTTATAAGCTTAAAACTTCAATTATTTGTCTCTGCTGAACATGACTTTGCCTTTTCCTGAATTAGTCTGAATGTTGCTACCTTATCACCTTCTACTTTTTGTTTCTCTAATAGACAGAAAAAGGGAAGGCAGCCTTTTGGTTACTCAAACTCTAGAGAGGGTTTAGTGACAGCATCCTTGCTGTTAATGAATGACTTGACTTTCTGCAGAGAGGTGAATATATAAATGGCTTCTAGGCACATCTCTATCCTGGACAAGAAATGCTGGTGAGCTATAGAAAGGGTAGGGGGATAAGGGTAGTTGTCACTGCTATGTTGAAGCAGGTCAGCATTGAAGATCAATTGGTTGTTAATATTTAAATGGTTAGGAAACTCAGTGTAAACTTTTATTTCAAAAATTAATAATTGAATGTTTAAAACTAGCTTGTCTATAATGACATCACAACAAAATGAAAATATCAATTTCTACCTTTGTGTGTCCAGACCAAACATGAATTTGTTTTTTGGGAAGATAACATTTCTCAGGTGGTACTGTAGAACGGAGATTAACACCAACATCTTGAGGAACATGAAGATAAGACCTGCCTTGATAGTCATACATTTCTTTGACTAAAAAAGAAGACAAAGGAAAAGAGTATAAATACACTATTTACAAAAAAAGCTACAAACTAAAAGATTCTGCAGTTATTTTAATAAAAGATTATACCATTTTAAAGAGATCATGTTTACTTTATATAACACAATAAGCACAAAGACTTGCTCAAGTTTAATTGCTTGGAATTATAGCTATTATTAACAATTAGATGTATCATCAAATTTCTCATTTGCTGAGGAATAGTGACATACACTTTTTAATGAGAAATATAATTCTCTTCATCATGCCTACAATTTAGTGATTTATAAAATAATTTGTAACATAATTGTGGAAAAAAAGTAATTTGATTATAGCTATATTCCACAATTCTTCCCTCCCTTTATGGACACAGGCAGCAACTTTGTTGTAGGCAGCTTCATGAATTATTATAACCAAAAGAATTTATAATTTGGTGAGCAACTTCATGATAAGCCTCTCCAACACTTAGCTAGGTTAGTTCCTTACATAATAGAGCCTGTTCTAAAACATATAATCAAAGTTTCTGTAACCTAGAAGCCCTACTAAAGTTTGGAAAGGCAACATAGTGATTTGGGAGCCAGAGGTATCTGGGATTCAGATCCCATCTAAAACAATAACTAGGTAGTTGTCCATAAACAAGTCACTTACACTCCCTAAGTTTCCTCATTTATATTTAATAATAATAATCAATAATATTTATTTAATATCTATTTGTTCAATATTCAATAATTTTATTTAATAATATTTAAATGGCTAATAATTTTAATCTAACATTTAATAACAATAATAATTTATTAACACTGAGTAATAATAAAATCATAGATCAAATTAGATAACAGAAAGGGGGAGAAGGGAATAAACATTTATATAGTACCAACTCTGTAGTAAGCACTTTTGAAAAAATTTTCTTATATGATCCTTACAAGAACCCTTAAAAGTAGATGTTATTATCTCTCTTCTACAATAGAGGAAACTGAGGAAAAAGCTAAGTAACTTGCCCGGAGTCACACAGCTACTAAGTGTCTGATGTAAATTTGAGTCTTCCTGATTCCAAGTCCAGGACTCCAACTATTATACCACTTAATACTTTATGTAATGTGCTTTGTAAATTTCAAAGCATTGTATAAATATGGAATATCCTCATAATAACCATTCAATTGACTAAGCCATTCAGAACTCAAGGTCATTTCTATGCCATAAGCAGGCCCTGGATTAAGAAAAAATTTGATTATAAACTAAAAAGAAACTTATCTAGAATACCTAAAGGAAAAGAAATAATATGCTTAAGCATGGATAAATGCCATTTGTTGCAAGATATCTTAAATCAGCAACAAAATGGAATATAGAAAGAAAAGTGATTTTCCAAGTAGGAGAAATGGATTTTCTTTACCCAATTCACATCCTTAGTCTTAAACCTCTTCTAAAATTCTTTTTCTTGAACTCAGAACAAATTTTCTGGTGGGAATACAAGAGTATCCACAGTACTTTTTGGAAGGTGCTCTGAGGAGATGAATGCAATTTCAAAACTACATTAAATATAAACACTTGTTCTGAAATGAGGAATTCTTAAAATAACATTGAGTTGAAAACATTTGAATAATTAAAACTTCAAATGCTATTGTATCAAATTAACATTTACCTTAAAGGTATAGGTAATGATGTGATAAATAGGGTTATTTAGAGTTTCTCTCTTTTCATTACCCTATTACTTTGCTTATCAGTTTACTAACCATTAGTACCTCCATTAGAAATACAGATGTAGAGATGAAAAGTAAAAAAGAAACTATTTACCTTTACCAAAATTCTTTTTAAAATTTAGATCAAGAAAATTATGGTTCCTAACTTTAATCAAAATTATCCGGATTTAATTACTAAGTTTTTGGGTCCTCATTGGTGAATATTTAAGAACTGAATGACATTAGTGTTAGAGAATCCATCTAGCCTAAAAATCTAATGTAAATTTAGATGATTTTCAATCACTATTGAGGACAATAAGTGTCATGTGGACTGGGTATATAGACCTTTTTAAAAAACAAAACAAAACAAAAACAAAAACAAAAACAAAAACAAAAAAGTAGATACTCAAAGTTTTCAGTGTATTTAAAAGAGAAGACAGTATAAAAAAATACATTACCATGTAAAATGGTCTTTTCTTCCCCAGGTTTGTCATCTTCATGTTTGCCTTTCTTTTGCCTCTTGGCTGTGATTTCATCTAACTCTTTCTGTTCTTCCTATAAAAATCAAGCACAATACTTTAAAGTTTAAGTTCTAAATTTCACATTTCACCTTATTCTAAAATCAGTTATAAGTTGTTTAAAACAAGACAAATGATTATAACAAAGGGTCTGCTTATGGTTAAAAAAAAATGGTGGCAAATGCATAAGTTTAAAGAAGGCAAATTCCCCTACTTTAGAAAAATGAGCATATTTTAGAGTAAAGAACTATAAAATAAAAGAAAATCATAGTATATATCTAATCGCTCAATAAGCATTAATTACGATTTTCTAAATAATTACTAATAAATTTACTGTGTGCCCTGATTTGGGGAGCAAAGACCAAAGCAAAATAAGTCATTGCCCTGAAACCGCTCATATTAGAATAAGAGCATTCATGAAAACGAATGAGGGTTTTTGTTTTAGGTATTTTTTTCAACTTGACTAGGAGCACCATATGGATAGGAATCACACTATTTCTTTTGGAACTCAGTGTATAGTACAGTACTAAAGATCCAACTGGGCAACACACCTCTTTTTCCTTCCTTTCTTTTTTCCCCTTTTTTTCTGTTCTGTTCCCTTCCCTCTGTCCACATAGGTATCATACCCTTATGTGCATAAAGGAATACAAGTTTTGATCTCTGAAAACTCCAAAATACTTTGGGGTTTGTGGGCAAGAATCATGCTTAAACTCAAATCATTTTGGCTCTCAATGATTGACCAACAACAGGTGCCAGGCCAAGGCCCACTTGGTCATTGTTTGGGCCCTAGTTGGTTAAGAGTGAATGTGAATAGCAATTGTTTCTATTTTAGCCAGAAATCATGAGGGTCTTCCCCTATATTTTTTGAGTAGGTAAGGGGCCATTCTCTCTACCTCATTTCTTATCTAGCCTTAATTACTGAATGGGCATTGCCATGATCAAATAGAGACCCGTTAAAGACCTCAGCTTAAAAAGGCCAAGGTACACTGAGGGTCATCTCCAGTTGTCCTGATCTACCTCTTGCCATTGCACCAAGATGGCTCTTGAGGAGAAAATGAAGCTAATGATTTTGCACAGCCTACCCTCATTTAAATTCAATTCATTTGCATGTCATGGCATCACTTCCCTTGATGTCATGGTCTTTAAGAATAAAGGACAAACAACAATAGTACTAGAAATAGTGTAAGAGTTGAAATATTTTCCCCAGTTGACACACATTCTTAAATATTTAGTGATGATAGCATCATCATAATTATAAAACTGCTTTGGAATTTTTCATCAGATCAAGTAGACATGATAGTAAAATAATTCTAAAAATGTAATAAAAACAGAGCTTAATGCTTATATTAGAAACATTCTTATATCCCATATATAGAGTATACATGTATAATTCTAATAAGAAATGTTAATGCTTACTTCGGAAGGTTTAGCCACTTCTTTTTCATCTACATATTTTGCCCAAGGTCCTAAGAAACCATCAATATTTGATGCATCATTTTCTTTGAACTTTTTTCTCTTTTCTGTTTTTCTCTGTCCAGTTTCAAACACAGTTAAACCTGTAAGATACCCCAAATATATTTAGAAAAAATAAATATTACATAAGGAGTGATAAAGAATAGACACAGAATTTTCAAAATACATATAATACAAGGCAAAGAAACAAAAGCTTAACCATAGAATCTCACACCACAAATTGTAAACCATTCTTTTGGTGAGGAAGCCCTTTGGTCATTAAGGTGCTTTATATACACTATTATAATACATAACTATTCTTCAAAGTTTAATGAATTAGGAAATTCAATAGCTCTTCAATAAAACAGAATCCTCCCTGAATGAACTTTACCTTGATTTGATAAATATTTACTACTGGACTATTGAATAGATCTTTTTATTAGAAACTTTTTTTTTTAAATATTAAGCTAAAATTAGCCTCCCTCTAACCTGGATTAATTGGCCCTAGTTTTGCCCTTTGTAGCAAAAACAAATTTCCTTCCTTTACCAGGATAGCATTGAGAAAAATAGCATTTCTGATGATCTTTCAAGTCTCCTTCCCTCCTTCCCTAGGCCAAACACCCCCAGTTTCTTCAGTTCATCTCTTTCTTAATATTTCCACACTTCTTACCATCTTGGATTGAACCCCTCTGGAAACACTCTAATTGGACAGTGTGGCATGCAGCATTATTCAAAATACTTCAAGTATGGCCTGACTAGCAAGGACCACACTAAGACTAATATCTGTTATAATCTAGATTTAATCATGTGAACTTCCCCCCACTGAGCATAGATCCCTGGTGGTTTGTAATAAGTTTATCTTTTATCTCAAGAAGTATTATCAATTCAGATCTCTACTATCCTGTACTTATGCAATTCATTTATTTAAATGCAAATGTAGGATTTATTTTCTCTCAAAAATTCTATATTGACTTTGGGTTTTCTCTATCATCAAGAAAATGTAAATACTTTTTATTATAATTTTTTAAGTGTTCACATGTTCAGCCAGTTGCCTTTTTGAACAAGTTTATTATGTAATTAGCTTTGAATAATTTACAGTAAATGACAGAAATAGCACAGACAATGAAATTTATAGTCAAGCCAATCCAATAAGCATTAGATTATTTTACTCTTCCTGATGACCAAAACTTTAAATAGAATTACTGAAAAGTCAAGGTAACTGAAGCCACTATTATTTCCCAGGGAGGAGAAGGGTGATAAGAGGAAGGGGCACAGAGAAATTTTCCATCTTCTAATGGGAACTCCTAAATCAGGTGGTAGGAGTGTACATTTGCCATGGCTAAACTAAAACTGTACCAGATCTGAAACCATCTTTGTCCATGTGGAAAATGAGACAAAAGAAAGGTCAAAATACAAAAGATATCTGCACAGAGGTAAACATGCAACAGATTAGAAAGGAGGGGAGGAAAATTCTATTATTTGAGACTCTGAGAACAAAAAGTTAGAAAAGTAGAACTGAGAAGAGGAATTAAAACAATTTCTAGTGACACAGACACATTATACTGCAACATATTCCAAGGAATGAAATGGCTATATTATGTTTTAGTAAAAATTTGGAGCAAGATAATTTTTTAAGATATGCAAAATTACATTAATTATTCACTATAGAGATGCACATGTCCTGTTAGCATTAAAGAGTTTTTCAAATATTCAGACCACACAATAGGATGTTATTCCCCCCACTCCTCCCTCCTTGTCAGACACTTGGAAATGCTATATATATATATTACTATAAAAAGACAGTTGGTCCCATGTGACACAAAAAGTAAATGTAACCATACCTTCCAAAATCAGAAAAAAAAAAAATCAAGCATAGACTACAGCTAATTACTCTATTATTAGTACAAAATTGGACTGACCAATTTAGAATCAATTCATTCAAATATGATAGGGTTGGGGATGGACTTGGTATTTATTATTAAAATTCTAGCCTAAATTTGGAGAGGCTCATCATGAGGCTGATGAATTTTTCTATTACAACAACTCTGAAAGACCATCCATTAAACTAGAGAAAGTCAATACCCACACAACAAAATGATATATCCATAATATAATGAAGCATGAAAATATCACATATTAAAAATAATTTACCTTGATTTTTTTCAGCTTCTTCTACAGAGCCAATATATTTAGTAGAAACTTGATGATTATCTAATGAAGGATCCAATGCATAGCCTAAATTGTTAAAAAGAGGGCAAACTGTCATTTGAATTTTTTTTACCAGTAGCAATTTTGTAATTTATAATCGCATAACTTTTCATATCTCATTTCCTCAACTAAAATGCATTCTCTTCACTTAATAGCAATCATATTTCCCTGTCATATATTTCTATTTAAATCCATAATCAAAATCCTTATTTTAGACTACAGCATAAAAGGATGTAAACTAGGAAATCAATCATATTAAAGTTACTAAGATTGGTTGTTTAAATATCTGTCTAATTTCTAATAGCATAGCAATACATGTATATATGAATACACTAAAAAAAAGTCAATCACAGGAAGTCAATCACTTTTAATTATTCACTGATATATAACACTTCAAAGTTTAGTTAGGAAAAGAGCAAGTGCATTTAAATAAAATTCTTTACATGAAATAGGATGGGAAAGAGAAACTTAAAAAAATAAACACCTTATTTTAGATTTTGGAAAAAGCTCATTTCTATTTTTGGTAAGAATAACCTTTCATTTTCTACCCTAAAACATTGTATAGTAGTAATCACCCCAGATTTGAGATATTTCAGTAGTAGGTGACTAATTTAAAACTAGATTATCTATAGGTCTACCGAGGGTTTGGGAACAAGCTAAAAAGGGCCAAATAATAACCCAAAAGTAACACATTTTATAAAAATTTGTTTTAAGCATATGCTACCCACCTTCCAAAGGCACCTTAATCTCCAATATCACAAACTACTAAGGCTATAGTTTATTTCCATACGTGGAATATTGTACATGCAATATTTTAAAAGATACTTTTTAGACAGGGAGGGATTAGAGTTAGGAAAAATAAAAGTATGCACCTTTGTGGAGATATGCAAGATGATGATTTTTATTCTTTAGCTAATGTTTATTCAGGAAAGATTCTGCTTTCTCAGAGAATCAATAATTATGTCAAATATACTTGATAATAGGTTCTTAATAAGCTAAATTGTACAGGTGCTCAACTCACCCTCTTGACATGCTAGAATAGAACCAACCACCTGGCTATTAGTTCATTTGCATTTACTTTTCAGCATTAAAATATTTTCTTAGTCAGAAGAGATAGCTTGATGGTAGGAAAGCAGCTTTGGTGTATCCCTGAAATCACAGGTTCAAATCCCATGAGTCAATTTAGTCTTTCTTTCCTTTAATGTACAGAAAATTTCACTGTACATGAAACTTTTTGACTGAGACTTTAATGAAGTTAAAAACTAAGCTGATACCCCCCCACTATAAAAACAAAAACAAAACAACAACAACAAAAAAAACACGACACAACTATAAAGACTTGTATGGGAAGTAAACTGGCCTTTAAAATTGATCTTTCTCTACATACATACCTGTACACTAAAGTTTGGGTGAGAAAATGAGAGGGTTTTCTGGTTCTTCCTGACTCCATGAATTCCCCAAATTCTGCTACAGTTCCTGTCTAGAAGAAAGGAATATATTCCCTCTTCTCTATTCACCACTATCATAGCCCCCCTCCTTTTTTATACCCTCCTTTCTAACTTTTCTACATGGAAGAAAACAAGTTCATAAAATTAGATCTTAGAGATTAGGTTTCTAAAATGAGGAAACTGGCCTGGACTGGTTAAGTGACTCATGGCCACACAGGTACTAAAGTAAGAAACAGAGTCAGAAGCAATGAAATCCACCAACCAACAATAATTTATTAAGTACCTGCTGTATGCAAGATACTGTATCAGGCACTGTCAATAAGAAGAAAAACCAAAACAGTTTCTGCTCTTAAAGATCTCATAATCTAATAAGAGGTATATTAAGTATATGTACAAAATAATTGTAAAGTATTTTGAACCCAAGCCTTATGACTCCAAATCCAGTGCCATTTTTATGATCCCATATTAAGTTCCCTCTATTCCATTAACTCCCTTGCCTGCTTTCTTCAATGATCATTCAGTTAAGATAAAATTTTTAATTCTACTTTCTCAATTTTATGAAAGTTAACTACTCTCAAACAGAAAATTATCCAATTTAACCTGCCACATATACATACATAGGTCTTCTGTAGTAACAACCACAAAATTAATTTGGATAACAGTGTATCATTGTTCAAATGAGTTTAAAATCCACTATATATTCTTCTCTTATTTGTTATTATTTTTATTTTTCCTTATCAAAAATTAAATTTTTCTCTTAAGATGGATAGAGAGCAATATAATTCTTTCACTATCAAAACAAAATAAAATTCTTAGCTCAAGTACCTTAGAGAATTCTGACTTTTTTTCCATTCCATCATGCTTTAGTCAATGAATATCTTTAGTTATCAATATGCATAATTTATTTTCTTTTTGAAGCTTGTCTTACTTGCTTAATAATCCCCAAACCAAAATATTCTATTACCTTCTTTTTCTTTTTTCTTTAAAGCAAATTTGTCTGAAATAAGCGCAATGTTAAACAAATTTAAAATATTCTATAAACTAGAGAAATTACAATTTTTACCTAAAATTTCCAAGTTGCGTAATCACGATATAATTAATACTTGTTGTTAAAACTTTTATTAAATTATTTAGCAACTGCATTTATATTGTTATAAGTTTCAACTCTTGCCACAACAAAGACAACCCTCATGATTTTATAATTTGCCAAAGAGTACTTAACTCTTTATACCATTCACTAGACATTACACCATCTAATGATGAGAGATGAATCAAAGGCAATTTTTTTTTTAAAAATTAGGCCATTTCTGAGCTCATTTTAAAAGGGAATTTCTCTCTGCTTACTAAGGGAACATATATTAAGAGAAAAGAGCAAGGCAATTATTGCTGCCATTTGACAGATGAGAAAACTGAGGGTCAGAACAATTAAATGACTTACAAACATTTAGGTACTAGAGTAGCTGGGGTTTAAATTCAGGTTTTTTTGACAGCAGGTCTAGTGGGCCTTCTACAACACTTGTTTTGAAAACATGATCCTTCATTATGACATGGCTTCCAAGAACACAATGAAGCAAGATAAAAAAAATTACCTACTTTGAATGTAAATACTAATAGACTAAATCAGATTTCATGAGAATTTAGATATGGATTGACTTCTGCTGTTTCATTAGCTTATTTTTCTTTCTACTTCATAACAAAGGGAATTAATGGTGGATAGGGCTGAATACTTCTTTCAGAACTTAATTATTTAGGCATCTGAAATAAGAACTGACTATGGCTTTTGTCTTTGTATGACAACAAAAATCATTCCCGTAAGGCCTAGCTCAAATATCTTTTCGCCCACAAAGCCTAATCTGATTCTTCCCTGGTCAGAAAGGAACATATAGATTGTGAAGAGTCTTGCCTGTACTTTTCATATGCACATTTTTTTTTTAAATTTTATTTTATTTGCAAAACATATGTATGGGTAATTCTTCAACATTAACATAACATTGTTAAAATTAACAATGCCCAAACCAAAATACTTCTATTACCTTCTTTTCCTTTTTTTCTTTAAAGCAAATTTGTCTGAAATAGGCGCAATGTTAAACAAATTTAAAATATTCTATAAACTGGAGAAACTACAATTTTTACCTAAAATTTCCAAGTTGCGTAATCACGATATAATTAATACTTGTTGTAAAAAGAAAACTTTGTTACAAATTTTTCCCCCCAACCCCCCACCACTCCCGTAGATGGCAGGATATCCACTACATGTTAATTATGTTAAAATACTTGACAAATCAAATATATGTATACATATTTCCAAACTTATCATTGTTCAAGAAAAATCGTATCTACAGGAAAGACATATCAGATAAAGGAAACACAATGTAAGCAAACATCAATCAAGAGTATGAGAATGTTATGTTGTGGTCTACATTTCACATCCCTCTCTCTGGGTGTATATGGCTTCCTTCAGTGAACAATTGGAAGTGGTTTGAAACATTTCATTGTTGAAGAGAGCCATGTCCATCAGAATTGATCCTCATATAGTACTGTTGTTGCTGTATATAATGATCTCCTGGTTCTGCTCATTTCACTCAGCATCAGTTCATGTAAGTCTCTCCAGGCCTCTCTGAAATCGTCCTGCTGGTTGTTTCTTACAGAACAATAATATTCCATAATATTCATGTACCATAATTTATTCAGCCATTCTCCAACTGAAGGGCATCTATTCAGTTTCCAATTTCTAGCCACTACAAAAAGGGCTGCCACAAACATTCTTGCACATGTGGGGCCCTTTCCTTCCTTTAGCACGTTATTTTGTACAGCTATATTTGTGTATGCATCAATCCACACAATGTGAAATCTATGACAAGTTTAATATTTGTCTTTTTTCCAGATTTTAGCAAAATGTACTATACATTTACAGGTGCATGCATTGATTAAAGTAACTATAGATAAAACCTAAAAATGTTGTTGTGTGCAAACATTCCAAAGCCTCATTTTCCAATTCATTTTTCAGAAAGAAGAATAAGATAAACTATTCAATTTATAAATGACAATATATCATCTAAGTTTTGAAAATAAATTTGAATTTGGTAGTCAGGAAATGGCTTTAAATTCCAATTTTGTGACTCACCACTCTTGGATGAAAAAACTCCTTCTATTCATGCAAATCAGTATCTTCTTAGTAATGCATAGGAATAAAAAGTTGTGCATAACTCTGAGAGGTTAAAGAACTTTCCCAGAAACTATGCTCAAAAAGTCATCAAACTGTGCATACCTTTTGACCTAGCAGTGTTTCTACTGGGCTTATATTCCAAAGAGACCGTAAAGGAAGGAAAGGGCCCCACATGTGCAAGAATGTTTGTGGCAGCCCTTTTTGTAGTGGCTAGAAACTGGAAACTGAATGAATGCCCATCAATTGGAGAATGGCTGAATAAATTATGGTATATGAATATTTTGGAATATTATTGTTCTATAATAACCAGCAGGATGATTTCAGAGAGGCCTGAAGAGACCTACAAGAACTGATGTTAAGTGAAATGAGCAGAACCAGGAGATCATTATCCATGGCAACAACAAGACTATATGATGATCAATTCTGATGGACATGGCTCTCTTCAACAATGAGATGTTTCAAACCAGTTCTAATTGTTCAGAATTGTTTCAGAAGAAAGCCATATAGACCCAGGGAAAGGCCTGTGGAATCTGAGTGTGGACCACAACATAGCATTTTCATGCTTTCTGTTGATGTTTGCTTGCATTGTGTTTCCTTTCTCAGATTTTTTTTTTCTTGTAGATATGATTTTTTTTGTACAACAAAAAAAGAACTTTCCCAGAGTCATAGAGCCAATTCATGTGACACCCAAATTTTCCCAGACTCCCAGCTCTCTATCCACTACTCCACACTGTCTTGAAGCAACTCTTTATTAAGCCACAATGGGAGTTAATATATTAGAAAACTCCAGAGAATTTAGCAACAATTATTTCCAAATACTAATAAGTCTTTCTTATCTCTCAGCTTAAAAAATTTGACAAAATTGATATGTATATGAAACAAATGATGATACTCAAAAACTGTAGGTTCTTCTATCATTAAGAAATAAACACTATACTAATTTGGTTAAATTCTAAGTCTTACCATAGGTTGCAAAAGTGCGCCTCTGCTGTTCAAACATGAAATCATTGATATGAGTTGGTTCCGCATATCCAGAAAGCATATTCCTAGGGGCAGCCATCTGTTGAGTCCTAAAGGGATTTTCTGGTCCAAACTGCAATATTACATGGAATTAAAACACAATTTAAAGAATTAGCTATATGCATGATAGCAAGAAATGCTTTTTGCTATATTCTGGTGACCAAACTACTGAATTTCAATTCTCCCAAGTCTATCTTTTCTTTAGATATTCCAGGATTCCTTGGAGAAAATGCAAGTTTAGATTCTGGCATCAAGATGAAGAAACTATTCAATCTGAATATCAAGAAATAGCAGTGTTCATGTTGAAAAATTCAGATTCTAGTTTCATCTTACAAACAAGAATCATTTGTCATTTTACCTTCTGCCTTAAATTAATTAAAAAAAAAAAAAAAAGTCTGGTAAGCTTGGCTCATTCCAAATAATGCAATCACACTTTCATTTACAAATAGGTCTAATCAAAGTATAACCTTTTAAGCATTTGGTTTTACTATGAACATCTATTTCACTATAAGCAAATTAAAGTCAATCTTGATTAACTATAACACAACTGATTAGAACAAATTTGGACATAACTTAAACATTTGAGAAATCTGGGAAGAATTCTATAATGTGAATAAAAGCAAAGAGGCTTACAGTGTCATAGCATGAAAATCTGCTTAATAAAGAATGGAAGTAATTTCAATAAATAGCTAAGAATGTCAATTTTCAGATAGTCAATAAACATTACAACATTAACTCTTGCTGCATTAAATGTGAAATGAGTATCCAGTGACCAACCGGATTTAGAACAGGGGGAACCGAGTAAGATACATATTGACATTTTCACTGCAAATGAAACCAAAAGACAAAGAAATGTGTTGCTTACTGCAAGATTTGCTTTGAAAGGAGTTAGGAAAATTGGTTTTATCATGTCGAAAAACATTATTTGAAGAGACATTTAGTCATCGGACACTGTATATTCATGAAGAGTATAAACAAAAAGAGCCCTATGAAAATAGTTGTAGCTTACATATTAACATCTCTTGCAAAGGATAATGAGAGATTATAAGACCTTCTAAATTAAGTCAATATATATACTTTAGTATTCTATTTCAGTACAAAAGATGACAAAATATATGTTGGAACATATGGTAAAGAAATAAAAGATAAAGGAGGCCAAAGGGTTATAGAAAATATATAAGCCTCATGCCTATGTATCATGACCATTTAAAAAAAATAAAGACAGTTGAGAAGTACTGGATATTATCAAATAATATTACAAAAGATAAAATATATCTTGACAGAAAACAACTTGTTATTATGGGAAGTACTATAATTTCTCGATCTGTTGCTGAAGCAACTACAAAAAAAATACTATCTAAACAAATTATTGAAAAAAGTGAAATAGTGAATTAAGGAAGAGAAATGGAGAGCCACAATTTTCTAGGAAGACATCCAATTAGGCCAGATCTTTCCAAAATTACTTATGAATAAAATTAGAAGCAGACAAAAAGATGAAATGAAAAAAATTTATCAAGTTTTCTTAAACTATTTCTTCCATCATTCACAACTGTACTTTAACACCCTATTTGTTGTTTGTGGAAAATGAAGAATCAATGAGTCTGTAGAGCAAAATACTGGGGTAAAAGCCCTCCAGCAATAACAAAATGTCTCTCAAACATTAAAATAATACATTTTTTTTGAATGAGCAAATAACAAAGATAATTTTGCTTCTTAAAGAAGAGAAGGAAGGGAGGAAAGCAACTTCTTAAAAAATATTTTAAAAAATTTTTACACGTAGTTGAGAAAAATTTAAAAAAAAAGATAATTTCTTATCTTTCACCAATATGTAAATCTTAGCCAGATATCAGAGATTTTAAAAAAGCTGTTAAATTCAACATTATGGAGGAAAGTAGTATTGCAACTGAGAAACTACATAGTGCTTTTAATGACTCCAACATTCTTCCTGAAAGAAAAGCTTACTTTTTTATTTTGCCTCTTATATTATGTACAAATTCCTGTTTGACATTTAAGTTTTTCCACAATGTGGTTTCAAGCGCACTAATTTCCTATCACTTGTTCCCCATCACAAATGCACTCTATGTTCCATTTAAACTTATCTACTTGTTATTTCTCACACACTAAAGTTCCATTCCTACATCTGGGTAATTCTACAGGCTATTTCTATGTCTGGACAGTTTCCCTTCTTTACCTTTGGCTCTTCAAATGCCAGTACCCTTCAAGGTTCAGCTGAAGAGCTACTTACAACACAAAACCTTTCCTGATATTCCCTATTATTAGCACTCCCCCATTCACTGATATTACTCTACATTTACTTCTCTGTGTATACATTGTTTTTGTCATAGAATTTAAATTCTTTAAGGATATGGTCCATTTTGTTGGTATCTCCAGCATCTAGTACAATGCCTGGTACAAATTACTTATTAATAAATGCTTTGAATAAATGAACTGACAACTCCCAATATTTTTCTAGTGATAATATACAATTATGGGATATCAAACTCTTAAGACATAAAGTCATAGGTCATTTATTCAAAGTGCAATAGAGATGGGTAAAAGAGACATGGATTGGCTGAAACATAGTACCAACAAATAATTATAGACAAGAAGTAGTGTTTAAAAGATACCAAAAGAGATGTATAACCAGAAAAGAAACTGGGCTGCCATTAATCAAGAATAACAGGTAAATGACAAACAAGTCTATGTATTTCACTAATGTAGAAATAATGGCAAGAAAGTTAAAAGAAAACCTTTATTAGCACATCAAGTAGATCCAAAGTGGAGGATTTATTGGAGGATGTGTTTAAGTGCATAGTAGGCAGTATAATTTAAAAAAAAAAATGCTACCCACCTCCAGAGAAGGAACTGATGAACTCCTGAGTGTAAAGTAATATCTCTCTCTCTCTCTCTCTAATGTGACTAAGATAGAAAAATATTTCGCATGTTTCACATTATAACTGATATCATTTTGCTTGGCTCCTCTATGGAGGAGGAGGGGTGGGAGGAAGAAAATCTGGAACTCAGACTTTAAAAAGAAAAGAATGCCCAAAATAAATAATAAATTGAAATTGAAACAAAAATTACTTTTAAGTAAAGACTTTATGCTATACAAATTGTTTATACTGGGCATCACAGAAGTCTTAGTATAGTTAAAAGCTTATTATTACATCAAGTCTTTTGAGAGACATTGTAAATAATCTCATTTGATTCTCAAATAATATAGTATTCTCATTTTACAAATGAGGAAACTGAAGCAGACAGCAGTTATATGACTTATCTAGGGTTATGTGGGTAGTAAGTATCTGAGGAAAGATTTGATCTCAAGTTCTCTTGACTCCAAATCCCATATTGTATCCCCTAGCTGCCTCTGACTATTCCGAAGATATAGACAGTATGTTCCAGAGTTGGGACGTGAACACAAAGACAGTTTATTCTACCCTATACCAAATGGCTGGCTTTCCTGAATTTCACTCTTCCTCCCCCTTAACACTGATTTTCATCCCTTTCTTTCCTTTTTCAATCTTTGCTTAAAAAGCTGGATAAGAGGCAGGTGGATCCAAGATGGCAGAGTAAAGACATGACTCTCTGTGTCCTCCTCTGACCTTCTCTCAAACCAACAGCAGATTAAGCCTCTAAACTGATTTTTAAGTCAAAGAACCCAGAAATATTTGGACTACAAAACATCCCTTGGAGAAGGTACCTTTGAAGAACTTATAGCAGGGCTACTTTAATCGGGAAGGGGATCAGGCAGTTTGCCTGGCGCAGCTCTGGAGACAGGGCAGGAAACCAGGTGGGACTCAGCATGGCAAATTTTAAACACTTGGGAAGTCTATCTGAGTCTCTCGGGACACTCTGCATTGATTGCAGCCAGGTGCTTTAGCAGATCTGCCTTTTTGTAAAAGGTAGTTTATAACTCATTACAAACATTGCTCCCAGCTCAGAGAGCCCAGCAATGGAAGTTAATTAGTGGAATTGCTCCAGGGCAAATTACCACAGCCACCTCTTCTCTGCTTTAAACAGACCTCAAGCTTTAAAAAAAAAAAAAAGAGTAAGAAACAGGAAAGAGCTCTCACCATAGACAGCTTTTATGGGGAGAAAGAAGGGCAGTCCAGATCCTGAGGTTCCTAAAACAACTACAGAGGAAGCCACAAAGGCAGTCATGAGCTGGTTCCCCTTTCACAAGGCTTTCCTGGAAGGCTGCATAAAGAATCTCAAAAGAGAGTTAGATGAAATATGGGGAAATGAATTGAGATCAGTGCAAGAATGATATAATGCCCTCCAAAAGATATACAAAAAAGGCACCAATTCACTGAAAAACAAAAATGGTGAAATGGAAAAAGTCTGCAATGAACAAATTGGTCAGTTATAAAAGGAGCTAAAAAGGTAACTGAAGAAAATAATACATTAAAAATTAGAATTGAACAAATGGAAGTGAATGACTCAATAAGTTTTCAAGAATCAGTCAAACAAAATAAAAAAAAATGAACAAATAGAAGAAAATATGAAATATCTCCTAGGAAAAACAAATGATTTGGAAAATATATCCAGGAGAGACAATGTAAGGATCATTGGACTTCCTGAAAGCCATGATGAAAAAAAAAAGAATCTAAATACTATCTTCCAGGAAATCTTGAAAGAAAACTGCCCTGATGTTTTAGAATCAGAGGGCAAAATCACCATCAAAAGAATTCACCAATCACCTCCCGAAAGAGACCCCAAAATTAAATCCCCAAGGAATATTGTGGCTAAATTTCAGGACTATTGCACAAAGAAAAAGATATTGCTAGCAGCTAGAAAGAAATAATTCAAATACCAAGGACCTGTAATTAGAATCACACAAGATCTATCAGCCTCCACATTGAAGGATTAAAGGGCCTGGAACCAGATATTCCGAAAGGCAAAGGAATTTGGATTACAGCCAAGAATAACCTATCCAGCTAGAATGAGCATTATCTTTCAGGGAAGAAGATAGACATTTAATGATATAGGTGAATTTCACTTATTTCTAATGAAAAGACTAGATCTGAACAAAAACTTTGACCTCCAAACACAGAACTCAAGAGAAGCATAAAAAGGTAAAAAGGAAAGAACTCTTGAGAAGTATATTTCTACTATGGGTATACTTAAAAATGGGGGTATAATTTGATATTATTTTGATAATATGAAAAAGAAACTAGATGTGGAAAGGCTATCATACTGGGAAAAAGAGGGAGAAGGTGGTAAAATAAGGTAAAAAAAAAAAGGGAGGTAAAAATAAGGTAAAAATCTCATGAAGAGGCAAAAAAATCCCTAATATAATTGAGGAAAACAAAGTAGGGAGATGAGCATTATGTAAATCTTACTCTCATCAGATTGGGCTCTAAAAGAGTATGTCAGACACATTTGATTTCACAGAGAAACTTGTCCTTCCTTATAGGGAAGTGGGAGGGAATAGAGGAAAAGAAAGGGATAGACTAATAGAAAGGAAAATAGAAGAATCAGGGGAAAGGAGTAAAAGAGGGGGAGGGGTTCTAAAGGAGGGAGGACTGTTTGGGGGAGGTTGTCATCAAAAGCAAAATACTGGGGAGGGGAGAAGGGAGAAAGGGGAAAGGAAAGAGAAAAACATAACTTGGGTAAATAAGATGGCAGGAAATACAGAATTAGTTATTTTAACTGTGAATGTGAATGGGATGAACTCTCCCATAAAGCAGAAGCGCATAGCAGACTGGATTAAAAGCCAGAATCCAACAATATGTTGTCTACAAGAAACACATTTAAAGCATAGAGACATACAGGGTGAAGGTAAAAGGCTGGAACAGAATCTATTATGCTTCAGGTGAACAACAACAAAAAAAACAGCCCCCCCCCAAAAAAACAAAACCAAAACAAAACAAACAACAACAACAACAACAAAAAAAAAACCCAGGGGTAGCAATCCTGATCTCAGATCAAGTAAAAGCAAAGATAGATCTAATCAAAAGAGATAAGCAAGGAAACTATATTTTACTAAAGGGTACCATGGATAATGTAGCAATATCAATAATAAATATATAGGCACCAAGTGGTATAGCATCCAAATTCCTAGAGGAGAAATTAAGAGAGATGCAAGAAGAAATAGACAGCAAAACTATACTAGTGGGAGATCTCAACTTTGCTCTCTTAGAATTAGATAAATCAAACCACAAAATAAATAAGAAAGAAATTAGGGAGGTAAACAAATTATTAGAAAAGTTAGGCATGATAGATCTTTGAAGAAAACTGAATGGAGACAGTAGGGAGTTTAATTTTTTTCTCTGCGGTTCATGGAACTTATACAAAAATAGACCATGTGTTAGGGCATAAAAACCTCAAAATCAAATGCAGAGGGGCAGCTAGGTGGCGCAGTGGATAGAGCACCAGCCCTGAAGTCAGGAGGACCTGAGTTCAAATCTGGTCTCAGACACTTCCTAGCTGTGTGACCCTGGGCAAGTCACTTAATCCCAATTGCCTCAGCAAAAAGCAAATAAATAAATAAATAAATGAAATCAAATGCAGAAAGGCAGAAATAGTAAATGCATCTTTTTAAGATCATGATGCAATAAAAATCACATGCAATATAAGGCCAGGAGAAAATAGACCAAAAGTTATGTGGAAATGAAATAATCTAATCCTGAAGAATGAATGGGTGAAAGAGCAAACCATAGACACAATCAATACTTTAATCCAGGAGAATGACAATAATGAGACAACATACCAAAATTTGTGGGATACGGCCAAAGCGATTATAAGGGGTAATTTTATATCTCTAGATGCTTACTTGTATAAAATAGAGAAAGAGAAGATCAATGAATTGGGCTTACTATTAAAAAAAAAAAAAACTAGAAAAAGAGCAAATTTTAAAACCCTCAATTAGATACCAAATTAGAAATTCTGAAAATAAAAGGGGAGATTAATAAAATTGAAAATAAGAAAACTATTGAATTAATAAATAAAACTAAGAGTTGGTTTTATGAAAAAACCAGCAAAATAGGTAAGCCTCTAGTTAATTTGATTAGAAAAAGGAAAGAGGAAAATCAAATTGTTAAGTCTCAAAAATGACAAGGGAGAACTTTCCTCCAATGAAGAGGAAATTAAAGTAATAATTAGGAGTTACTTTGCCCAACTTTAGGCCGATAAATTTGATAATCTAAATGAAATGGAGGAATATCTACAAAAATATAGATTGCCCATGTTAACAGAAGAGGAAATAAATTATTTAAATAGCCCCATCTTAGAAAAAGAAATAGAACAAGCTATTAATCAACTCCCTAAGAAAAAATCTCCAGGGCTAGATGGATTTACATGTGAATTCTACCAAACATTCAAAGAACAATTAATTCCAATACTATATAAACTATTTGAAAGAATAGGGAAAAAAGGCATACTACCAAATTCCTTCTATGATACAGATATGGTGCTGATAGCTAAATCAGGTAGGGTGAAAACAGAGAAAGCAAACTATAGACCAATTTCCCTAATGAATATTGATGCAAAAAATTTAAATAAATATTAGCAATGAGATTATAGAAAGTCATCCCCAGGATAATACATTATGACCAAGTGGGATTTATACCAGGAATGCAGGGCTGGTTCAATATTAGGAAAACTATCAGCATAATCAATTATATTAATAACCAAACTAACAAAAATCATATGATTATCTCAATAGATGTAGAAAAAGCATTTGATAAAATCCAACACCCATTCCTATTAAAAACACTAGAGAGTATAGGAATAAATGGGCTTTTCCTTAAAATGATTAGTAGCATCTACTTAAAACCATCAGCAAGCATCATATGTAATGGAGACAAACTAGAACCATTCCCAATAAGATAAGGAGTGAAACAAGGCTGCCCACTGTCACCATTAGTATTTAATATTGTATTAGAAATGTTAGCTTAGGCAGTAAGAAAAGAAAAAGAGATCAAAGAAATTAGAGTACGTAATGAGGAAACTAAATTATCACTCTTTACAGATGACATGATGGTATAGTTAGAGAACCCTAGAGACTCAACTAAAAAACTACTAGAAACAATTCACAACTTTAGCATTAATCCACATAAATCATCAGCATTTTTATATATTACCAACAAAATTCAGCAGGAAGAGATACAAAAAGAAATTCCCTTCAAAATAACTTTGATAGTATAAAATATTTGGGAATCTATCTGCCAAGGAAAAGTCAAGAACTACACGAATAAAACTACAAAACACTTTACACACAAATAAAGTCAAACCTAATCAATTAGAAAAACATTAAGTGTTCAGTAAGCCGAGTGAATATAATAAAAATGACAATATTACCCAAATTTACTTATTTAGTGCCATACCAATCAAACTTCCAAGAAATTATTTTACAGATCTAGAAAAAATAGTAGCAAAGTTCATTTGGAAGAACAAAATTTTGGTCAAGAATTTCAAGGTAATTAGTGGAAAAAAACAAAACAAAAACAAAAACAAAAAAACAAGGCTGATGAAGGTGGCGTTGCTATACCAGATCTAAAACTGTATTATAAAGCAGCGGTCATCAAAACCATTTGTTACTGGCTAAGAAATAGAGTAGTTGATCAGTGGCATAGGATAGGATCACAGGACAAACTAGGCAATAACTATAGCAATTTAGTGTTTGATAAACCCAAAGACCCCAGCTTTTGGGATAAGTACTCACTATTCTACAAAAACTGCTGGGAAAATTGGAAACTAGTGTGGAAGAAATTAGGGCTTGACTCACACACACCGAACACCACATACCAAGATAAGATCTAAATGGGTTCATGATTTAGATATAAAGAGTGATATTATAAGCAAATTAGAGGAACATAAGATAGTTACTTCTCAGACCTGTGGAAATGGAATAAATTTATGTCCAAAGAAGAACTGGAACTCTTAACTGAACATCAGATAGATAATTTTGACTATATTAAGTTGAAAAGTTTTTGTACAAACAAAACTAATGCAGACAAGATTAGGAAGAAAGCAATAAATTGGGAAATCTTTACATTTAAGAGTTCTGATAAAGGCCTCATTTGTAAAATATATAGAGAATTGTCTCATATTCATAAGAGGCACTCTCCAATTGATAAGTGGTCAAAGGATATGAAGACAATTTTCAAATGATGAAATTAAAACCTTCTCTAGTCATATGAAAAGGTGCTCCAAATCACTATTGATCAGAGAAATGCAAATTAAGACAACTCTGAGGTACCACCACACACCTCAGATTGGCTAAAATGACAGGAAAAGATAATGATGAATTTTGGAGGGGATGTGGGAAAACTGGGACACTGATACATTGTTGGTGGACCTGTGAAAGGATCCAACCATTCTGGCGAGCAATCTGGAACTCTGCTCAAAAGTTATCAAACTCTGCATACCATTTGACCCAGCAGTGTTTCTTTCTACTGGGCCTATATCCCAAAGAGATTTTAAAGGAAGGAAAGGGACCCACATGTGCAAGAATGTTTGTGGCAGCCCTTTTGTAGTGGCAAGAAACTGGCAACTGAATGGATGCCATCAGGAGAATGGCCGAATAAGTTATGGTATATGAATGCTATGGAATATTATTGTTCTGTAAGAAATGACCAGCAGGATGATTTCAGAGAGGCCTGGAGAGACTTGCATGAAGTGATGCTGAGTGAAACGAGCAGAACCAGGAGATCATTCTACAGCAACAACAAGACTATATGATGATCAATTCTGATGGACATGGCTCTCTTCAACAATGAAATGTCTCAAACCAGTTCCAATCGGACAGTGAAAAAGGCCATATACACCCAGAGAGAGGGATGTGAGATGTGGACCACAACATAACATTTTCATGCTCTCTATTGATGTTTGCTTGCATTGTGTTTCCTTTCTCAGATTTTTTTTTCTTGTAGATAACAATTTTTCTTGCACAGCAAGGTAAGTGTGAAAATATGTATACATATATTCGATTTGTCAAGTATTTTAACATAATTAACATGTAGTGGATTTCTTGCCATCTAGGGGAGGGGTCAGGACTAGGGTTGGGGGGGAAAAAAGGGTCAATGTTGAAGAATTACCCATACATATGTTTTGCAAATAAAAAGCTTTAATTACAAAAAAAAAAAAAAAAAAAAGTTGGACAAGGGAGAAAGAAGGGCTATATTAGGAAATAGCTATAATATAACCACAAAAGGAATCAATAAAGTTTAAAAAAGAATATTATGATTATAAATGATAGATCACCATGATTTTGGAAAAAATCAAAATTAAAAAATAACTCAAAGGGGTAATGGAAAGATGCATGGGGTAGGAGTACAATGCAGCAAATCAATGACAATTTATACTATTTCTCATATGTAAAAAAACATTAGAGGCAAGTAGGTCAGTCATGTAGTGAGCATGGATGACAACCGATGGACAACTTAATTGATACACTAATAGATAACTTCCTGAGGTGAGCAGCCTGTTAAGAAGCCCAGGTATGTGGAATTCATCTTATCCTGTTCTAATGTACAAATGAAGAAGGCAACTTTTTCTCAGTCCTGAAGCTGGCAAAGCTTTTGAAATCTTCCGGAAATGAATGCCACTCCAAATTTACACTTCTTTGGCATGGATGTGATTGCAGACAAAACAGATTAAGAAGACAAGCAAAAAAGTTGCTAGAATAGAAAGCAGAGATAACAAAAGAATCATGGTAGGGGCTCCAGCATCATGGATGAGTTTTCTATGGAATAGTGTCTTAAAATCATAAATAAATATCACATGGGAGAAGATATGGAAGGGAGAAGCAGTGTTATAACAGTGGAAATATCACTAGACTAAGAGTAAGAAAAGCTAGTTTCAGCTTTGCCACATTTTTGGGGGAAGAAGGGGGACCAAGATGTGTGATCTCAGGCAAGTAATTTATCTCTGTTCCCTTTTCTTCATCTTCAAAACAAGGGGTTGGACCAAAAGATTTCCAAGACCCTTTCTATGGTTGGAATTTGAATTGCTGAACAGAAACATCTAAATGAGAATTCACAGACCCATCTAAATATTTAAATAAAAATCCAGATTAATACTGAATACTTACATACTTCAATAAATATCTTTATTTTGATCTCTGAAACATCACAAGATATCTTGAGGTTTACAGGCTAGTTTCTTCTTCTTTTTTTTTTCTCTTAAGGACCATGCTTTTTATATCATTCTGGTTCTGATTGATTGGACAACAATAGGTCCCAGGCCAATTCCCACTTGGTCACTGTTCAAGCACTGATTGGCTTAGAGTGAATACATACATATATGTGTGTGTGTGTGTGTGTGTGTGTGTGTGTGTGTGTGTGTAGCAATAGTTTCTGTTTTGGCCAGAAACCAATGAAGATCTTCCCCTCCACATTTAAATTTTTTTTTTTTGGGGGGGGAGGAAGGACTAGGTAAAAGAGGCCATTATCTGCTTCATCTCTTGTTTGGCCTTAAACATTAAGCATTGCCTCAATAAAACTATAGCTTAAAAAAGCCAATGGTATCCAGGGCCATCTCAACTAGATATAATTGATCTATATCTTGCCACTGGACTCAGATGGCTCTGGAGGAGAAAGTGAGGCTGGTGACTTTGCACAGCCCTCCCTCATTAAAATCCATTATGACCTGCATGTCATGGCATCAACTCTCTGATATCATGGTGGTCTTTGAGAATGAAGAACCAACTACATGATTTTATTGGTATTGGAATTCCTAATAAGAAAAATACAGGCAACTGTTTTGCAAAGTAAAATCTTAGACTTAAACTAAAATAAAGAAAAGCAAAAATTTACCACAGAAAAGACATGTTAGATGGTACCAAAGCCAATGATTTCTCTATTTTCTTTTATAAAAAAACAGACATTTAGATAATGATTCGGAACTAAGACTCATTGTTCCCTGGAAATGCTGCTGAGCTGAAATGATACACATGTATCTTTCTGTATCTCATTTAACCCAATAAACTGACAGTTAATTTAGTGGGTTTCAACTAGCCTATTTCAGAAGTTTATTACTAGATAGTTGATCATGATGTGACGGAAATTTCAGGCTCTAGATACTAATGAAGACCATGCTCTAACTGATGAAGAGTAGAGGAAGTCACCCCAATGTTAACAACAACTCACATTTATATAGTCACTGCAGTCAATCATCCAACAAACATTCACTAATGTTTGCATGCTTTCACCACTATCACTTCTTAGAATCCGGGCTCCCTTTAAAGTTTAGGTCAAAGGCTGAATTCAGAAAAGCCAGGAAAAAACTTATATGAATTGATTCTGAGTGAAGGGAGCAGAACCAAGAGAGCATTGTACATAGTAACAAGGCCATATGATGATCAACTGTAATGGACTTGGCTCTTCTCAACAATGTGGCAAGTCTATTAACTTGGGATGGAAAATGCCATTCACATGCAGGAAAAGAACTATGGAGACTCAATATGGCCTGAAGCACAGTATTTTTATCTTTTTGTTTGCTTGCTTTTTTTCTCATTTTTTCCCCCTTTTGTTCTGATTTTTTTTTTTTTGGCACAACATGACAAATATGGAAATATGTTTTTAAAAATTGCACATATTTAACCAATATCAGATTACTTGCTGTGTTGGGGAAAGGAAGGAGGAAGAAAAATTTGGAACACAAAGACTTACAAAAATCAATGCTGAAAACTATCTTTTATCTTTAAATGTACTTAGAAAATTTCATGAAAAATTTAAAAAAAAGTTTAACTCAAGCACCATCCTCTATATGGGGTCATTCCAGCCTCCCTCTCTGTAATCATATGCCCATATGGGAGAAGTCCCAACCCATTACATTGTATGTGTCTTAAATGTGTACATGTTGTTTCTTTCAAAAGAATGCAATCTTCTTGAGATAAACTTCCATTTCCGTATCCTCAGTATACCAGCTACTCAATAACTGGTTTAAATATCAATTGTGGCTGGGAACTGTGCTACATTACAGATACCAATACAAAACTGAGACCTGGCCTTAAGTTACATTTTATTGAGCAACAACATGTTTAATGATTCTAATTAATGATTCTAAGACATATAAAGATAAACAATGGTCTTAATAGTAGAGGGTGATAAGATACTAACAATTGGGAACATAGGAATACAAAGTACTTCTCTTCCTAACCATATTGTTGTGTATTATTATTATTATTCCCATTTTACAGACTAACAGGAATTCAAACTCAAACCCTCTGATTCCAAGGATTATAAGGCAATGTAAAAGCATACTTTTGAGATCTTGAAAAAGAACCCTTTCTAATTTCTATAATTTTAATTTAAGGGAGCTAAACCAAAAGATTAACAAAGGACATTCAAAACACTAATGGGAGAAACAAAATGCTAGGATACTTATTTTAATCCTAATATTTAAAAACTGTTTAATTCCAGAAGGCCCCCTAATTTATCTTGGCCTCCTCTTTCTTGAATCTGTAAAAATAAGGCTTGAATAAGAACTTTAACATCCCTTCCAGTTCTAAATTTTGATGATTCTTACTTTTAGAATATACCATTTAGAATATACTTAAATTGGTTAGTAATTTAAGTAACTTTTTAATTATAAAAATGTTAATTTTTTTAACACTGTTTATTCTACAAAAATTGCTGGGAAAACTGGAAAGCAGGATTTAGGCTAAGACAAACATCTTATATTGGTTCAAATTTATATATCACCTAGATATAAAACTGCATGCCATAAACAAATTAAGAGACAAAAAAAAGAAAATTTTGAAGCTATGGATAAGGGAAGATTCATAACCAGATAAAGGAGAGAACTATAGAAAAGAAAATGAATAAACTTGATTGTGTGAAATTGAAAAGTTTTTGCACAAATAAAATCAATGCAGTTAAAATTAGAAAAAGTAAAATGAGAGAAAATCTATCACATTTTTCTGCTAAAGGTAAATAAGGCCTTGATTCAAATATATAAGAATGCCTCTTCTCTCCAATAGATTCATGATCAAAGGATATAGACAAGCAGTTCTCAAAAGAAATTCCTTGTTCATTACTTCAATCCTAGCTTTACTTCCTCCCTTCTATCTGGATTGCAGTTAAACAGTTCAACTATACATATTCCTTCATCACTGACCACTACCCAGTACTCTCATTTCTGGATCAGTTATGTTCAAACTTTTGTGCAGATGAATGCCTCTGGAGGAAATAAAGAAACTTTGCTAACTAGGTACACTAAAATTATTGATTTAATCTGTTAGGCCTTAGTTGCTATATTCTAACCTTTTTTTTTTTTTTTTGCTTTTTTGCTGAAGCAATTGAGGTTAAGTGACTTGCCCAGGGTCACATAGCTAGGGAATGTTAAGTGTCTGAGACCAAATTTGAACTCAGGTCCTCCTGATTTCAGGGCTGGTGCTCTATCTAGGGCTAGGTGAACCACCTAGCTGCCCTTATTCTAATCCTTTTATTCCCTCTTGATTGACACACCTCAGGAATAATTTCAAACCTCTTTTCTCAAGTATACAATGCTACCCAGATCCCTTTTCTGTGGGCAAACAAGCTTGTCTCTTGCTTTACTAAGAAAAACCCAAGCAATTCATCCTAAGTCACCCTATTTCTCTTGTTCCACATCTCTACCTCACTCATCCTCTTCTTCACCATTCCAGTGCCTGAGGAAGTAAGATCCCTTTTCCAGGTGGAGACTATTTGTAACCTTATCTTCTCTGACTTCCTCTAGAGGTTTGTCATATTGTTCCCTCCTCCTCCCTTTTTCTTATCTTCAAATTTGCCTTATCTACTTACTTCACCCATTTCTACTCCATCTTCAAAAAAACCACAACCAAACAAAAAATCTTTACTTGGTTTTGCCATTCATTTGTCCATGGTCCTACCCTTCTCCTTTCATTCATTCCTAAACAGGAAGAATCATTTATATCTACTTGCTTCTTAAACCTTCAGAATCTATATGGTTTTATTAAACTGAAATTGCTCTTTCCAATTGGAAAGACCATTCCCTCCTCCCAAATACATCTTCTTTTCTGGGTGCTGCTCTCCTTTGGTTCTATTCTTTACCTGTTTGACTATTTCTCAATTTCTTTTAGTAAATGATCTTTTCCTCCTTAACGTGTTTTTTCCATGGTTTCCTTCACTCTGGGACTTTTCCCTAAAACCTTGGTATACCTAAGTTCACTACTGAATGTCTACCCCTAGATATTTAATACACAACTGAAACTTAATACATTCTAAACAGAACTGATTATCTCATCTAGATCCCATTTTTGATCCTCACCAATCTCGTCACTGATGTTCTCTCATATTAGTATATAATCTCTGACTCAAAACTCCACATTTATTATACTTTGACTTTACCTTCTAAACTTACCATCCATGTCTAATCCTTTGCCAAGTCTGGTTGACTCTACTCTCACATTTTTGGTACTGGTTAATTCACATGGACATCATTCTATAGTAGTCTCTCATCATTTCTCAGTTGTAGTATTTTAATAGCTTCCTATTGGTCTCCTATAGTTTCCATTTTTTACACCTCTCCAAGCTATTCTCCATACAAAGGCAAAAAATTCTTCCCTAAAACAAGGCTCAAAAACATTCCTGCTACCTCCAAGATAAAGCCCACAGCATGTCATCCAACATATGGCTTTTATATAACTTTTGTAGGGAATCCCAATGAGTCTCCAGCATAACTTTGTGTAAATTTGTTTGCTGTGAACCTTGAAAAGCACTCCTATCTATCTAATAAATTTCAGGAAACATTAGGAGGGCTGGCCATTCTCCTGGTGCATTTATTAATGAATTATCCTTTATGGCAGGCCTATGTTAACTCCAGAAACCTAGCCAGTTCCTGGAGTAAATACAATCCTCCTAAAGGAATAAACAAAAATTCTCTTTGATGGACCTCTTGCAATAGAGTACCCCTATACCTGAGAGGAGCTGTTCTGTCTCAAAGGTCACTTGTTAACTGAGAATATTTAGCACAGTGCCTTCTCAGTCTATAAAAGCTATTATTGGAAAGAGTTTTTGAGAACTCAGAAGGATTGGTACCACTTGCCTAACACTATTTCCCACTCAAGACTCTGGATAGCTGTGATTCAAATTCTCCCAGTTGTTAGAATTCATATGTTGGTGCTTCCTTGAAGTGGTGATGACTTTTTAAAACTATGCCTGTTGAATTAGAATTCTGAACCTAGATTAATCCTACAACCTTTCTAGTTTTATTCCATATGGTTCATTTCAAAAACAGAGTTCGAGACTTTCATTGCCCTTTGAAACACTTCCCCCCCTCCTTAAAACAAACAAACAAAAACAGGAGCAGCTAGATGGTACAGTGGACAGAGTATTAGCCCTGAAGTCAGGAGGATCTGAGTTCAAATCAGACCTCAGTCACTTAACATTTCCTAGTTGGTGTGACCTTGGGCAAGTCACTTAATTCCAATTGCCTTAGGGGAAAAAAAAGAAAAAGAAAAAAAAAATCACAAACACCCTTCTGAAGAAAATTTAAAAACAGTAATGGATAGACACCTATGTTTTCTTTTGAACTAATTTCCCTGTGTTAACAGACATAAAAAATAATCCTTTCAAGAGAGCACTTTTCATTTTATTATCCTAAGGCAAGAATGGAGTATAGAGGCTCTTGTAACAACTGCTTTTATTACAATTCATTGTTTCAGTTTTCTGCAGCATTTAACAAAACCTAAAACCAAAAATTATTCATAAATGAACTGTTTCAATAATGCACTTTAATTTTTTTTGTAGTCCAAATACATTAAGTTCTCTAATCAACCAACTGATCCACCATGATTCCAAAGGACTAGTAAAAAAGAATTTTGCCCATCTGATGATAGAGAGGATAGACTAATATGCAGAATTTAAAAATATATTTCTGACATGATTATGTGATCATTTGTTTTTAATTTACAATAAAATAAGTATTTTTAATCCACTTCTTTCCCCCTTGTACAGTTAAGCCAAACATTTGTGAGGGTTCAAAAATATCATAGAGAAGATCTTTCAGGGTTCTAGAATTTGAAATCAACAGAACATTATTCACAAACCAGAAAGCCCATTAAGCCTCACCATCTGTAAGGAATCCCTTTTTCATTTGTACTTTATTGGACATGCTTTTTAATAGCAACGAAATGCCTATGATGAGTATTATCTTTATTTATATCTGTCTTATGTTTATCAATAATGGGATAAAGTAGTCATACCTATGTTTTCTTGAAAAGGACATACATGTATTACAAGAGTACCAGGCACTTCTCACCAAGCTTGAGGAATACTGATGGCAGTTAACTGTCAACAGCAGACACTGATCCCCATGGAGATATGACCTGGTATCTGCTTCTATGGATGTTTTAGTAACACCTACCAAAGACCAGAAAATAAAGTTCTCACCACCACATAGTTCAACAACAAAAAGTGAAATTATTTCATCATATTAAATAAGACTAATTATTATCTTCTTTGCTGCTGCATCCTAAAGATTATGACACCTTTCTATCTGTCTTGCTGATGAAATCTATGTGTTGTCTCCCCACTAAATTGATAGTCCTTGAAAGCAAGGACTATCCTATTTATAACAGGAGTGATTAGCATAGTATTTGCACATAATAACTGCTTGATAAATGTTTTATTCATTCACTCATTCAAGGAATATTGTGATTTTTTTTTACATATAAATGATTTTTACTATATGTTTAACATTATGAGAGATATTCATTAATCAATATATCTTAGACTACAGGTGTCAAACACATAAGCATTGAGGCTGGAACATTCCTGGGTACAATCCAAACCTCATATGAAAATGGAATTATGCAACTAAATAAAAACGTAATTAAACATAGATGATGTTAATATGAAGTTTTCATTTTTTAAAATGTAGCTTTCTGGGTCACTTATCTAAGGTTTAATATCTCACATTTCTAACAGAATTTGACAACACTGTCAGAGACAATGAGCAGGACCCAGAATTTAAAAGGACAAAGTAGACTGGACAGCAACTGGGAAACTGTGTAGCCAGATAGTGCAATGGATAAAGTATGAGCTTGCAATAGGGAAAAAGTAATTTTTCCAATCTCAATCTAGCCCCAGACACGTACCAAGTGTATGACACTAGGCAAGCCATTTAACCGACACTAGGCAAGCCATTTAACCCTGCTTGCTTCAGTTTCTCATCTGTAAATGAGAACTGGAAATGGTAAATGGTAAACCACTCCAGTATCTTTGCCAAAAAACCAAAAACAAAACAAATAAAAAACCCTCAAAATGAGATCATAAAGAGTCATATGACCTAAGAACAGCAAAGCAAATATAATGATCCCAAGTTTCTCCCTGAAATAAAGACTCATCTTTTTAATAAACAGTTTTCTTTGGGAAGGCATTTTCTCAGATTACAGCATTTGCTCAACCTTATAGAATTCATGATGGAGAGAAACCTCACTAATATAATCACTGATGCAAAACACTCTGGTGGGGTTGATCCAGATTAAAAATGGGGAAATATTTAAGAAAATAATTCCACAATAAAACATAGATGATATTAGTTTAAAAAATAAACAATATTCCTCCAATGATTCAATGTAGGATACAAGTTATGGAAAATTCTGAAGAATTCTGGCATAGGAATGGAAGGAAAGATGGATCTGACCAGATTTCAGCATGTTGCTGGTGAAGATGTACAGAAATGGCATACAATATACTTTAAAGGAAATATATGACTGGAAAAGGAGCTAAATTAGTCATGCATCAAAAGCAAGCAATAACCAAAGAGCAGTCTGTGTACTCTCTTAAAGCTCATACAATGTCAAGAGATCTACAGGAAAATTCCAGCATCTTGGTGGAAGGGTTAAAGGGAGAACATTCTCCTATACTAAAACATAAAATCTTTCCTGCAAAAATATCAGAGTATCCAGCTCCCACATGCGTAATACAGCAAAACCAGGAAGTTTGCACCACATTGAGTAATGAAAAAAATAACCAGAAAGGTCTAATGGTGTTCATTCTGGTGCAGCAGTACTCAAGATCAGAAGCTAAGCCCTGGGGCTCTTAAATCACTACCTATCACTAAATCCTGAAGAGTCAGAAAGGAACTAGACTATTTAACACTGACTATCAAAGATGCAGGAAGATCTAAGCCTGGGAGGAGGTGGTCAGCAATTGTTTAATTATTTATACTTGCACCTGCAGTACTTTACACAGCACCTGGCATATTGTTGTTGTTCACTCTTAGTCCTGTCTAATTCTTGATGACCCTATGTAATAGCATGGTAGGCTTTTATCTTCCACTATCTCTCAAAGTCTCAAAGTCATGTTCATTGTTAATATGACACTGTCTATCCATCTCCTCTTCTGCCCTCCCCTTTACCTTTTGCCTTTAATCTTTTTCAATATCAAGATCTTTTTCCAATGAATCATTTCTTCTCATTATGTCACCAAATTACTTAAGTTTCAGTATTTGACATATTAATGAACAGTCTGAATTAATTTCTTTAAGTATGATTGGTTTGATCTCCTTGCTGTCCAAGGGATTCTCAGTAGCCTCTCTAGCACCACAATTCAAAAGTGTCATATTTTTTTTTTTTTTTGCTGAGGCTATTAGGGTTAAGTGACTTGCCCAGGGTCACATAGCTAGGAAGTGGTAAGTGTCTGAGACCAGATTTGAACTCAGATCCTCCTGACTTCAGAGCTGATGCTCTATTACACTGCGCCACTAAAAGTGTCAGTTCTGCAGCACTCAACTTTCCTTATAAACACTTGCTGATTGATCAACTTGAAAAGAGTTGCATGGATTGTGTTGCCTTTCTCTGATTCTTTTTTTTTTTTTTCTTGTAGATAGGATTTTTCTTGCATAACTTCTCAAGCATTTCAACATTATTAACATGTAGTGGACTTCCTGCCATCTAGGGGAGGGGAGGGGACTGGGGGTAAAATTTGTAATGGAAAGCTTTGTAAAGATCAATGTTGGGGAACTACCCATATATATGTTATACAAATAAAAAGCTTTAATAAAAAAAAAAACAAAAAACTAGTGTAGAACAACTGAAACTGAATATTTCAAAATTATACATGCCAAGTTTTGCCCCAAAAAAGAGATAGATATGAGAAGTCAGGTTTTCCTACTTCTCTGCAGAAGTAGCACTCCATAACTATGTAACATCACAAGCAAATTTCTATTTGAGGTATGTGTTCTTTGGTATTGTTGACTTTTTTCCTCTTTATTTTTATTCTTTGTGTTAAAGAATAAATCACTCCTTGAGATAAGAAAGGAGAACATATATAGAGATAATGTAAATAATATAAAGGCAAATATACCAATAAAATCTATTTAATAAAGGAAAAAAATCTGTCTAACATTCATTTTGCATTGATCTGTCATAATCACCATTGTGCAAAATCTACTTAATAAAGGAAGGCTTAAAAGAGGATTATAAGTTTATAAACTTTTATAAACATATGAGTGTAAGATGCAATTTATTATAATCAAAGCATTTTTATTATGATGTCATCAAAGAAATACATTATCATGAAATAGATTCTCATATAGCTAAAGCATTAATGTTCTCATTTCAGTACAAAGTAAAGAAATAAACTATATATAATGTTCAATGAATGTGATGTAGTGAGGCTATGGGAAGATGCTGTCCAGTTTTGTGGAAGTAGAAAGCAAGAATAAAATGTGAAAAGTAAAAAAAAAAAAAAAAAAAAAAAGAGTTGCACGGAAAGCAAATATATGACTGAATTGCCATCTTTACCACAGAAGAGAACACAAATAGCAATGAGGTCACATTTCCTTCAAAGTATCTTCTTGGCATGATCTTCTACAGGGTAGTATTGCCATTTATGGCTTTTAAATTCTTAAATATTTTTAAGATGAATTGAATAAGTTACTAGATTTCAGTTGTCATTAGTTTCCACATTTGTTAATGCTTTTCTTAGATCTTAATATTGAAAATCAAATTATTGTTTTTAATTTTGTTCTCCTTATGAAAGCTTGAAATCTTTCTATTTAATCAAATGACCATTTTTTCCCCTTGATGTTTAATTTTGCCAGATAATTGATTCTTGGTTGTAGAACTAGCTCCTCCAATCTTTTAATGTTGCAGTCCTATGTAATCCTCCTAATTGTGGCTTCCTGATATTTGAATTGTTTCTTTTTGGCCACTTGCAAGTATTTTTTCCTTAACCTGATAGTTCTATAATTTGGCTCTAAAACTCCTTGGGAGTTTTTATTTTTGACCTATCTAGAGGTGACCAGTGGATTTTTTCAATGCCTATTTTGCCCTCTGATTCCAGAATATCAGGGCAATTTTCCTTGATCATTTCTTGAAAGATGCTGTCTAGGTCTTCGTTTTGATTATGGCTTTTAGCTAGTCCAATGATTCTCTATGGGTGTTTTGCTACTGCTGTCCTCTTTTGAGTTGTGCCTTGATCTTCCCTGTCACCATAATGCCTTTCTAAAGTCAGATTTTTGTTGTTGTTGTTGTTGCTTTTTGCTCATATCTTTTGGCCTTTATCCTTTCTTTTAAATTTGAGTTCTGTTCCTGGGGTGGAAGAGGTATTGTCTCAGGCTTCTTATACTAGAGGCTATATGCCCTGGCTGTTTTTCTGGTGTTATACTGATGTTGCTGAGGCCCATGGGAGACCCTTGTATCTGGTGCTATGCTGAAAGGGTGAAGTGGAAGGTAGCTGGGATTGCTGGAGGCGATAGGGGTCTAGGCCCTTACCTGATGCTGAGCCAGGATCCTAGTCCTGGCATCTAGAGTGTGCTGAGACTGGTGAGGTGTTTTTGCATTTTAGAGGATACACTGAAACATGTGGTAGTCTGGCTGATGGTGGCAATCTGTTTGCCCAGAGCTATGCTAAAACATATGGCAGTTCTCAAAGCTGGACCATTTCCCTGGCTATGCTGAGGCATGTAGAGGGTCCTGATGTTAGCCTTTGCCTGCTCCACCATATTGGGGCTCAAGATCTACCACTGGTTTGGTGAGGTGGGGTTTGCTGGGACACTTTCTGTCTTGGACTACACTCCCTTTTTACTTGATTTTTTTTTTTTGGCTGATCTTCCAAGTTTCTTGAGCTCAAAAATTCTTTCACCCCATCTTTTTGCAAGTTCTGCTACTCCATGATTTCTTTGGGGGCACTATTTTATTTGGAGGTGAATTTGGGAAACATGGTGATTTACTGCTACGTTGGCTTCCAGAAATGGAATAATGTTATTTTAAATAAAATATAAATAAAATCATCTCTCTCATTTTCTCAATTCCTTAATGAATTTTAGAGGTGCATTTTAGTTTGAAAATAACATTGTAAATCACATGGAAATCTTTTCCCCACTGTGTCTACTAAATTGCTCTAAGGCATATAAAAGAACCTGTAGTTTGGAAAGTGGAAGGAATTTGAGAAATGGCAGAATAACAACATGATGCTTTCCCTTAGTATGAATAAGAGTTCTTTGTACACCCACAAACAAAACTGCTGAAAACAATATTTCCATCTTTTCTTATATCACAAATTTTAACTATATTTAATCTTTCCAGTGCCTAAGAAAATTAAATGAAGTGGTTCTTTGTCAATTTAATAATGAAAGACAGAAAATGAAATTTAATTATTTTATCAACAAGATGATACAATATTCCTCATCTGTAGCTTCAGGGTACTCTACTCAACTTAAAGCTACGTTGTACTTCCAATTCAATTCAACTATGAAAAACATATGCAATGCACTGGGTTAGGCACTAGAGATAAAATGACAATTACAATCTGTTGTCTAGGAATATATAAATATAATGGGGAGGGAGAAATATAGGATGTGCACAAAACCATAATATAAATTATAATAAACTTATGGAAAAAGTATAAATACTGTGGTAGGAGAGATCTTAAAAGGAAGAGATCATTTACAGATGTTAAACAGGTGGTTTGGGAAAAATCAGAAAAAACTTTATGGAAGAATTTATGGTTTAAGTTTGGCCTTGAAGAGAATTTTGGACGGTAGGAATGGAAACATTCCAGGCATGGGGAGACAGCATGTGTTAAGGCCTGGAAACAAAGAGCAGAATGAGATAAGAAATAGGTAATGATTTGGTTTGGATAGGCAGAGATCAGCAAAAAAGGTTGTCACAGTGTAAAGCTAAGATTTTGTTTTAAGGGAGCCAAATTGAAGGCCACAGTTTGCTGATTTCTGAGTTCTAGAATACATAAAGAAGAATAGTGTAAACCAAGGAAAGGCATGTTAGAGTCCAAATGCGAATCTCTGAGTGTCAGGCTAAAGAAATTTGGATTTTACTCTCCATATGCAATGGAGAAGCCACTAGAGAAATATAATCAGATCCTACAAATAGGAAGATTCTTTTGGTAGGGATATGAAGAATGAAATGTAGGAAAATACTTGCAGGCATGTAAATCAGTGAAGAGACTTGTAAAATTATCCAGATTCAGAGGCCTGAATGATGATAACAGTAGAAATATGAAGGAGGTGATGGAGATTCTAATGAATTATTCCTGTTTCCAGTCATAGTATTCTCCCCAGCTACAATGCTTTTAGTACAATTGTTTTAGTCCAAATATTCTCCTCTTCTTAAATTAGAAATATTTTGAGCTTAAAACTCATTTTTTCTCTATCTGTATAAAGAAGAATGGATAAGATTATTTGGGAGATCCAGCTTTCAATTTTTTACTGTCTTGGTCTTTTTTCTACAAAATTTCTTCAAATGTAATATTTCTTCTGCTTTGATGCATCTTCAGCTTACATTATTTTTTTTGGTCTCTCTCAGGATAGTAATCAGAATCTTTTGGTTTTTTCTGCATTGTGCCTACTATAATAACACATACACTTAAGTACTTAATAAAAAATTCAACCTAAAGATCATTACATTGTTAATGTAATCAAAGACCATGTCTAAAAAGCATGTATCTAATATAAAGTACAACTTGGAGACTCTTAAGATTTACTCACTATTAATAATTTAGATAATTCCATAAATAAAGCTAGATAAATACCAAGAGACTAAATAATGATCTTTAAATACCCAGATTATTTGATACTCATTGAAATCAAAGAATTTTTATCTAAAAGATTTTATTTGGTCTAACTCCCTTATTTTAATAAAGAAGTTAGGGATTAGAGAGGGAAAGTTTACAAAAGGAATAACAGGCCCAGATAAGAAAGCAAGTTCCTCTGATATACCTCCTTTTAAATTTTTTCCTCCCTTTTCCCTTTCTCCTTTGCTGAAGCTCCTGTCTTGTAGTATTCCCATGTACTTGTCATTTGGCCTTTATTCTCAAAGAGGACCATGACATCAGGAAAGTAATGCCACGACAAGCAAATGAATTGGATTTAAGTGACCATGGGCTGTACAAAGTTATCAGACTCACTTTCTCCTCCAGAGCCATCTGGGTTCAATGGCCAGATGTAGATCAGGAGGACTAAAGATAGCCCTGGATCAGTGAGAGACCTTGGTCTTTTTAAGTGAAGGTCTTTAACAACTCTCAGTTTGACTGAGGCAATGCCCAATCAGTGATTAAAACCAAGTAAGAAATGAAGCAGAGAATGGCCTCTTTTACCTAGTCTTCTCCCCACCTTCCCACTCCCCCACCCCTAAAATCAATCTGGGAAGGGAAAATCTTCAGGGTTTCTAGCCAAAACAGAAACTACTACTATTTACATTCACTGGGAGCCAATTAGGGCCCAAACAATGACCAAGTGAGACTTGCCTTGGGACCCATTTGTTGTCCAATAATTAAGAAGGAAAAGGAAAAAAAAAAAAGGAAAGACGAGAAGCTGTGTTGCCCAAATGTCCAGTTTCAGTTGGGTCCCCAGTAAAGCAGATCCTTCTTCTACTCACAGAGATAATTGTTTTTCATTCTTAAAGAGGACCATGACATCAGGGAGGTGATGCAATGACATGCAAATGAACTGGATTTAAGTAAGGGAGGGCTATGCAAAGTCACTTGCCTCACTTTCCTTTCCAGAATCATCTGGAGGAATCTAGTGGCAAAGTATTTCCATGTAGCTCTAAAGTAAACCATAGAAACTATGGGAGGTTCTTTCTTTCTTTCTTCTTCTTTTTTTTTTTTTTTTGCATTTACTTGAGTGCACATTCAGTGCCAGTACCTCATAGCAATGAACTGAATCAGTTTAGTAGCCCATGGATAGCAATTTAGTCAATATTGGTTTATAGTCATTAAAGCAAGCACTAGGACAAATACACATGGTACTACTTTGTCTTGAGGGGAGACAAAAGTTTTCCTAAAGGCTAAAGCAACTGTAGTGTGATGCAATGTAAAAAAAATAAATTAAAAAAAAATGCTGGGTTTGGAGTCAAGAGAATTGGGATTTGATTCCTGTATCTGTTACTTACCACTAGTATGAGTTTAGGTAAGCCATTTCATCTATACAGGATGCAGTTTCTGAGTGCTGATTTGGGGAATTCTAGTAGACTGCATATAACAATAGCATTTGAAAATATACTATACACAGCACTAAAATCACAAGGGAAGTGTAACTTGCCATTAAGAAAGAGCACAAATGCTACCTTTTTGGAACTATCAATGCAGGATTCCTAGAGATGGCAGATAAGAGGTTATGGGACAGGGGAAAAATGGGTAAAAACAATATAATCATTAAAGCATCTACCTTAGACACTATAAATTTTATAACAAATACAATGGAATTTCCGTGAATGCAAAATTTGTCTACTTTATTCTGTTACTTTTTTGCTTGATTAAAGTTTTCCTATTATCAAGTATTAAATATGCTTCTTCAATAAGTTAATGGATCTCTCATCTCTTGAATGTAGGCATTCTTTCTAATTATAAATATAGGTACATTGGGGAAAAAATTTCATCAGGTTGTCATTGGCAAACTTTCAAACACTTTCAAATAAATTACTTTAATATAAAGAAAGTAAAAGTCTAAAAAGACTTTTCCTAATACAGAATTCGAAACCAACACCTTTAAATATATTTTATTCTTACCTCAGGAGCAAACATGGTCTCATAGGAAGGATTATATTGAACTTCCTTAATAGCAGGATCAAGGTGTACTCCAGTCTCCACATCTTCCTAAAAATAAAATAAAAACAAACTTTAAATAGCTAGTGACTTCTATATTACTTTCAGGTATATAAGCAGTGGCTTAAATTCATTATCTAGTGGGTGGTACAATAATAATAAAGACCATTAATATAACATTAACATTTATAAGATTATGTACAATATGGGCATATATACACATGTGTACATATCACATATATCACAAATATACCTTGTATGCACCTGACATTATATATATGTATGTGTGTGTATATGTACACATGTACACATGTACACACACACACACTTCAGAAAAAGACTCATAAAAGTTAGGGCAATATTGGTACCATTGCGTTAAATTTTAAATACATATACAAGTATGTACATATATGTATGTAAATATATATATATATATAATGCATGCATATACATATAAATTTGTGTATGTAATAAAAATTAATGGTTTTATGTACAATTTTCTTATGTTTTCTATATAGAAACGTTCACATTTGTAATATTTGTTAAATTCACAAAATCTTTTCTTCACTCTGATCTATTATATAAAATATGATTAAAATTTTTAGTGCTTTATGATTGATAAAAATAAGTACAGTAGTTTTTGAAGATTAAAATGGTTGAGAAAATTTTGCATTTTTTTTCTTCTTTTAAAATCTCTTTTCTCTTAGCAAATATGGAACAACCACACAAGTTAACAGTGCCTGTGGTTTTAAATTAACTTAATATACTTTGATTCTTCCTTTTAGGGATTTCAAGTCTGTTCAGCCAAAAAAACCCCCAAAAAACAAACCCCAAACCAAAAAAACAAAACAACCCAACCCTTAAACCATCTAATTATCTACTTCCAAACTGATGCAAATAGATATTCTTAAATGAACAAACATTTTGTGTAGCTAGGAAGAAGGCATAATTTATGTCTTCCCGGAGTTACTAACTTATCTAGGTAGATAAAGTATATATTCTGTAAATATAAGCATGAAAAACAAACAAACAAACTAGAATAAGGAAATATATAAGCAACTTTGAAAATATGTGGTACAGATTGTAAATACCTGATAAATAAAGAGAAAAGACAAACCAGCTTTTGGCAATTTTCTTATGAAATTCATAAGGAAGAAAATTTCATACTTCTGCTTTTCACACATTTATCAGGTGTGTTCTCATTATTATTAGGCTGGGTGAGTAAAGTTCTTAACTTTCCTCTCTGGCTGAAGTCAGTGGAGAGAACCTGATACAGGACACCAATAGATATTTATCTAAAGAAAGCCAGTTGTTAAAACATTCTCAACATAATAGCTACATCTCTAAAACAAATTCTAGAAACCTCCCTAGTGCCTCCAATCCCAAATCCATATATTATACATCATATTAGATTATAAAATACTGTAATTACATTTCCTGATTTGCTAGCCACATAAATATTGACTGCAGATTAAGATACTCGAATCCTTTTCTAACCTGTTAAATCTGCTTTAAAAAAAAAAAAAGTTAAAAGATAGCTTTTAAGAGCAACTTCAACGGTCTGTATCTTGACTACCACCCTCATTTCCTCATGTCTTTAGCACCCCCCAACTCTGACTCTGCAACCTGGGTCCTGATAGCCCTTTCTTTATTTTGCCAAAAACATGCTTCTATCTTATTACCATTTATAAATCATGTTGCCTATAATCTGGCCATCATTCTCATCTCTCCCTATTGACAACCTCCAAACCCATGAAATCTAGGAACATATACCTCCTTACCAAAACTTTCCCCTCCTTTTCAGCACCCCTTCCCCCCTCTTTCTTCCATTTAGAATTAATTTCCTTTATAGCATGAACTTTAATTTTTTTTTTTAAAGGTAGTTGTTTACCAGTGTTTAACAGTACCTGGAACACTTGAAGCACTTAATAAATACATGGCTCATTCTTTTGTTCCTTCCTTCCTTCACTTTTCCAGGCAAAATATCTTCAGGTCCTTCAACTAATCCTTTTATGACTCAAGATCACTCACTATCCTAGTAATCTCTCCTCTGTGCACACTAATTTATCAGAGTCCTTCCTAAATTGTGGTACCTAGAACTGAAGAAAGTACTTCAGATGTACTTTCTTCAGGTCTAGGTACCACAATTTAGGAAGGACTCTGATAAATTAGGAAGGCAGTTGGTCACCATGTGCCTACTGGACATCTTGAATTGGATGTCTCTTAAACCTCTTAACTAACATATCCAAAACAGAATTTATGTTTTCCTCCAAACCCTCCCTTCTTCCCAACTTCCCTATTACAGAAGGGGACATTATCAATCATCCTCTCAATCATATTCCTCAAACTAGGTATCATCAATCCCTCACTCTCACTCACCTCATTTCCGGCCCTACCTCAATAAAACTGCTACTAATTCTTGTAGGTTCTCCTTTCACAACAGCTACTACCTGTATACTCTTTCCTACACTCATGCAGCAACGGGTACATTATTTCAGGTCTGACCCACTGCAATAGCTTTCTAGTTCATTTCCCTCAACTCTCTTCCCAATCAAATTCATTCTTTACCAAAGTGATTTTCCTGAACCACATGCCTGAAAATATTCTTCAACTATTGAATAAATTTCAGTACTTGCCTTTTACCACCTGAATCAAGTATAAAATCCTCTGTTTGGCTTTCAAAGCCCTACAAAATCTAGCCATTTTTTGAGGCGGAGTCAAGATGTTGGAAAATAGACATATCTCTATCTGACCTCCTTCAAGCTTCCCTCAAATCAACAGCGATTAGGCCTCTGAACTGGCTTTGGAGTGATAGAATCAAGAAATATTTGGAGTAAAACAAATTTCCAGAAGATACTTTGGATGAACTTCTGAAAAGGTCTGTTTCAATTGGGCAGGGGGAAAGGCTGCTGAGTCCAGACCACAGCACAGGGAGCCAGAGCACCAGGGAATTTATTTTGAGGCTCTTAGGTCTCAGGTTACATGCCAGTGGACCAGCAGATTAGCTATAAGACACCCAAAGCAAACACAAAAGGCAAATTATGAGCCCCTGAACCCCAGAACATGGGATCTGGCCATGCCTACCCAGCACCAGAAGTCAGTCAGCAACACTGATCTCAGGACAAACTAAAGTGGATGTTGTTCCTTTGCCTTAAGAGAAGACTTCAACCTTATTTATAAAAAAAAAAAAAAAAAAAAGAACAACAACAAAAAAAGAATTGACCATAGACAGCTTTTATGGAGACAGAGAAGAACAGACCTCACACCTTGAGGATCCTAAAAGCAAATCAACTCCAGATGAATCCCCAAAGGATAATATGAGTTGGTCCCCATTTTACAAGGCTCTCTTGAAAGAATTCAAAAAGGATCTTAAAAGTTAGAAGGAAAATGGGGAAAGGAAATGAGATCTTTGTAAGAGAGTACAGAAAAGGAAAATCAGAAATTATCTGAAGAAAACTCCTTAAAAAAATAAGATTTGATGAAATGGAAAAGGCAAATGACTCCTTGCAAAATAAATCTGATGAAACAGAAAAAGCACACAACTCCTTCCAAAATAGATATGAAAAAGAAATCAATTTGTTGAAAAACAGAATTTGTGAAATGGAAAAAAAAAATGTAATGAACAAAACACAACTGGCCAAATGCAAAAGAAGATAAAAAAGCTAACTGAAGAAAATAATTCACTAGAAATTAGAATTGAACAAATGGAAGTGAATAATTCAATGTGACTTAAAGAAGCAGTCAAACAAAACAAAACAAAATGGAAAAAAAAAATGTAAACTACCTCATTGGAAAAACAACTGACCTGGAAAATAAATCTAGGAGAGATAATCTAGGAATTATTGGACTTCCTGAAAACCATGATGGAAAAAAAAAGGGGGCCTAGACATCATCTTTCAGGAAGTCATCAAAGAAAACTGGCCAAATGTCCAAAATCTAGCCATTTCTTACCTTCCTAGTCTTGACACTTTCTCTTCACCTCCACATTTTTTATACTTCAGTAGCACTAATTTGCTGCTCCTCACACATAGCAGTCTAACTTGTAGCTCTATCTTTTTACTAGCTTACAATGCCAGATTTACCATAAGATATAGCATAAAGTTCAAGATAGAATGAAAACACTTCAAGAAAGGTCAGTCTCACTGGGGTGAAAGGGAGTTCAGCCCAGGTATATCTGACTCTGGGAAAGCTGTGAGAGGGTCTTCATCACAGCAATAAAACAACTAAGACCCTGTGCTCAAAGTCAAGGCTCAGAGCTACACAGGAAGCTTGGGACAGTGCCACCTTTACCCCGGGAACAGAGTTCTACCTTAAAAGTAAAAAAAAAAAAAAAAAAAAAAAAAAAGAGGAAATACCAAAAGAAAAGGAAAGAAAATGAACAACAGAAAAGAACCTTGACCACAGAAAGCTACTACGGTGACAGGGCAGACCAAAACACAAACTCAGGTGAGGACAAAATGTCCACAGAAGAAATCACAAAGAAACCTTAGTAATATAAATTAGTTTCAAGTCCAAAGAGGCTTCTTGAAAATGCTCATAAAAGACTTCAAAAGGCAAATAAGAGCATTATAAGAAAAAATAAGAAAAGAAATGAGAGGTATGCATGAGAGAGTCAACAGTTTGGAAAAGGAAGTGAAACAATTGTCTGAAGAAAAGAACTTAAACAGTAGAATAAACCAAATGGAAAAAAGATACAAAAGATTACTGAAGAAAATAATAAATTAAAACTTAGAATAGGGCAAATGGAAGTTATAACTTTGTGAGATAGCAAGAATCAAACTAAAAAAAAAAAATTAAAGAAAATGTGAAATACCTCACTGGCAAAACAGCCAACCTGTTTTTTTGATCCAGAAGAGACAATTTAAAAATTATTGGTCTAACTGAAGGCCATGACCAAAAAAAAAAGAGTCTGGACAGTATTCTTCAACAAATCATTAAGGAAAACTGCCCTAATATTCTAGAAACAAAGGGGAAATAGTCATTGAAAGAATCCATCTATCACCTCTGCAAAGAGATCCCACAAGGAAAATCCAAAGGAACACTGTTGTGAAACTCCAAAACTATAATCTCTTATTTATTTATTAATACTTTTTATTTGAAAAACATATGTATGGGTAATTCCTAAACATTAACCCTTACAAAGCTTTCTGCAAAACTATAATCTCAAGGAAAAATACTGCAAGCTGCCAGACAAAAAACAATTCAAATATCAATGAGCAACAGTCAGGATTACCCAGGATCTGGCAGTTTCTACAATAAGGATCTGAGAGCCTAGAATATCATATTCCAGAAGGCAAAGGATCTGGGGTTACAATCAAGAATTAACTATCCAGGGAAATTCAGTATCATCTTTCAGGGGAGGAGATGGAGCTTCAATGAAGTAAGAGACTCTCAATCATTTCTATTGAAAAAACCAGAATTAAACAGAAAATTTAATCTACAAACACAGGACACAAAAGAATCATAAAAAGGTAAACAGGGGAAAATTATATATATTTAAAGGTTAAACTGTTTACATAACTAGATAGGAAAATAATATCTGTAACTCTTGAGAAGTGTATCTGTTACTGGGGCAGGAGCAGGGCACCTCATGGATTGAGGATGTGGTTGTGAATGGACTCTTGATGTGATGACATCAAAGAATAAGACACTAAGTGGTAGAAAAAGATCTATACTACAAAGAGAGGAAAGGGGAGGTATAATGGGGCCACTAGTTCACTTGAAGAAGCACAAAAGACCTATTACAATCTAGAGAAAGAAGGGAGGAAGATAAGCATTGTCTGAAGCTTGATCTCATCAGTTTTGGCTCTAAGAGGGAATAACTTAATCATTTAGTTGGTTATAAAAATTTATCTAACCCTACAAAGAAGTAGGAGGAGAAAGGAAAAGAAAAAGGAGGGATAGAAGGGAGAGCACAAATTCTAGGGGAAATGGTAAGGGAAGGAGAGATGGGTTGATAGAAGATAAGGTAAGAGGTAGAGTAGGTTAAAAAAAACTACTAAGAGAAGGGTGATAAGAGATAAGATAGTGGGTAGAGTGGGTAAAAAAAACAACAAAAAACAAAACTTACACAACAAAGGACAGGGTGGAAAGGGAAAACCAAAGTATATACAGGGGAGAAAACAGAACAGAGGGAAATACAGAGCTGGTAATCATAATTGTGATGAAGTCTCTCATAAAATGAAATCAAATAGCACACTGGATTAAAAAAACTGAAACCTCTAATATGTTATTTGCAAGAAACACATCTGACAAGGAAACAAATCACCAGCATCAAAAACGAAAGGGGTGAAGTTATCATCAAAGAAATAATAAGGAAGTATTTTGCCAAACTCTATGACAGCAAATCTGACAATCTAACCAAAATGGATGAATATTTACAAAAACATAAATTGCCCAAGTTAACAGAAGAGGAAATAAAATACTCAAATAGTCCCATTTTAGAAAAAGAAATTGAACAAATCATTAATGAACTCCCTAAGACCAAAAAAAAAAAAAAAAAGCCAGATGGATTCACCAGTGAATTCTACCAAACATTTAAAGAACAATTAATTCCAATACTCTCTAAATATTTGGAAAAATAAGTAAAGAAGGAGTACTGCCAAATTCCTTTTATGACACAAATATGGCACTGATACCTAAACCAGAAAGGGCCAAAACAGAGAAAGAAAATTATAAACCAATCTCCCTAATGAATATTGACACAAAAAACTTTAAATAAAATATTAGCAAAGATATTACAGTAACTTATCAGCAGGATAATACAGTGTGATCAAGTGGGATTTATGCCAGGAATGTAGGGCTAGTTCAATATGGGGAAAACTATTACCATAATTGACCACATCAATAACAAAAACAGAAATCATATGGTAATCTAAATAGATGCTGACTCTGATTTTAACAGATTCTTGTTAAAAACATTAGACAGCATAAGGACAAAGAGAGCTTTCCTTAAAATGATAAGTAGTATCTATCTAAAATCTACAGCAAGCATTATTTGTAATGGAAATAAGCTGGACATATTCCCAATAAGATCAGGAGTGAAAAAAGGATGCCCATTATCACTGCTATTATTCAAAACTGTATTGGAAATGTTGGCTTTAGCAATAAGAAAAGAAAAAGAAATTAAAATAAACAATGAGGAAATAAAACTATCACTCTGCAGATGATATGATGATATGCTTAGAGAATCCTAAAAAAATCATCCAAAAATTTTCTGGAATCAATTCACACTTTAGCAAAGTTGCAGGATACAAAATAAACCCACACAAATTATCCACATTTCTTTATATTATTGACAAAGCCCATCAGCAAGAGATAGAAAGAGAAATTCCATTTAAAATGATTGTAGACAAAATAAAATACTTGGGGGTCTACCTGTCAAGACAAACCCAAGGACTATATAAACACAATTACAAAACACTTCTTACACAGTCAGATCTAAACAATTAAGTATCAATTATTCATGGACAGACAGCTAATATAATAAAAAAGACAATTCTGCCTAAATTGCTCTACTTATTCAGTGCCATGCCAATTAAACTGCCAAAACATTATTTTATAGAACTAGAAAAATAATAACAAAATTCATCTATAAGAACAAAAGGCCAAGAATATCAAGGGAATTATTGAAAAAAAAATACAAAGAATGGTGGCTTAGCATAATCAAAACTAAAACTATATTATAAAGTAGCAGTCATCAAAACCATTTGGTACTGGCTAAGGAATAAAGTAGTGAATTAGTGGAATAGATTAGTTACACACAATACAATAACCAAGGCCTATAGCATTCTAGTATTTGATAAACCCTCAAACTCCAGCTTCTGGAACAAAAATTCACTATTTGACAAAAATTATTGGGAAAACTAGAAAATAATGTGTCACAAACTCGGCACAGACCTATATCTCATGCCCCATAACAAAATAAGATCAAAATGGATACATGATTTAGGCATAAAGGAAGATACCATAAACAAAATAAGAGAACAAGGGATATTTTACCTATTAGCTCTTTGGAGAAGGGAGAAATTTAAGACCGGAGAAGGGAGAAATTTAAGACCAAAGAAGAACTAGAGAACATTATGAAAAGCACAATGAAAAACACTGATTACATTAAATTAAAAGAATTTTTGCACAAACAAAACCAACAGAAACAAGATTGAAAAGTAAGTACAAAGCTAGGAAAAAATCTTTACAGGCAGTATTTCTGATAAAAGTCTCATTTCTAAAATATATAAAGAACTTTGTCAAATTTATAAGAATACAAGTCATTCCCCAATTGACAAATGGTCAATGGATATGAACAGACAATTTTCAGACGATGAAATTAAAAGTCATTTATAGTTATATGAAAAAATGCTCTAAATCACTATTGATTAGAGAAGTGCAAATTAAACCAATTCTGAGGTACTTCATCACACCTCTCAGATTAGCTAAGATGCCAGGAAAATATAATGATAAATGGTGGAGGGATGTGGGAAAGCTGGGATATTAATGCATTGTTAATGGAGGTGTAAAATGATTCAACCATTTTGGAAAGTAATCTGGAACTAGGCCCAAAGGGCTATAAAATTGTGCATACCCTTTAACCCAGGAGTGCCATTATTGTATCTGTACCCCAAGAAAATCATAAAAGAGGGAAAAGGACCCACATGTGCAAAAATGTTTGTAGCAGCTCTTTTTGTGATAGCAAAGAATTCAAAAAGGAGTGGATATTCATCAATTGGAGAATGGCTAAACAAGTTGTGGTATATGAAGGTAATGGAATATTACTGTTCTTTAAAAAATGATGAACAAGCTGATAATAGAAACGCGAGGAAAGATTTACATGAACTGATGCTGAGTGAAACAAGCAAAACCAGGAATACATTGTACACAATAATAGCAAGAATGTACAATGATTAACAATGAAAGGCTTGGTTTTTCTCAATAGTTCAGTGATCCAAAGTCTTTTGACAGAGAATGCTGCCTGTATCCAGAAAAAGAACTTAAGAAGGAGACTGAATGCAAACTAACACATGCTATGTTCATTTCTTTTTTCTGTTTTTTTTTTTAATCTCTCCAATGGTTTTTCTCTTTTGTTGTGATTTTTCTCTCCCAACATGATTCATAAAGCAATGTATATTAAAAATAAATAAAATTACTACACTTAAAAAAAAGATGTGGCATAAAATTATTTTTCCATTCATTTTTGTTTTTTAAAAAAATCCTTTTAAAAATAATTATCACTATAAGCATGCCTATCAAGAATGCAATATTTATTTCTAAAAAGCTGTGTATAAATTAAATCTTGGTAAAGTGAATATTTAAGAAGTCTTAGGGAAATAGTTTATTTAAAGGAAGTCTGTGTTGAATTTTTTTAAATGCCCTTTTTGGGCTTTAATTTCCTCATCTGTAAAATGAGAGGGTTAGAACAGAAGGAGTTTGGAAAAAGAAAGGGATAAAATCTAGAAATAGATCTAGATGATAAATATGCAGTGGCTATTGCTGTTGTGAAGAACAGATAAATCAATGGGGCCAATACTAATTTTTCTGGATCCAGTAGTATTCTTTCAAGAAATTAGTTGTGGGTTGTTTGCAACCTTCATTCTTTTCCTCAACTCTGGCAAAGGGCACTGAAAGAGCTGAAATGCAGAAAAGGAGAAAAATGACTAAATAACCTATATATAAGTCCCCAGGTATTGACTTGACTATGGTTAATTCTGAGAACAAGTGCCATGGGATCATTTAAATCAAATCTACATTAAAGGAAATGTTTTCTGACATTTCAGATCTTAAAATAATAATAATAATAAAAAAGAAGTAGAAGAATATTTTGTTGTGAGGTGTAAAAGACATTGCACCAGTTTATTCCTTACCAAAATGTTCATTTGCAACCAAAATAAAATTGTTCAAATGTAGATGAGCATACCTCAAATACCCTGCATCTGAAAACTCTTCCCTATTTTCCAATTATAATGTACAAAGAAGGCAAAATGATTCTAACCAAATATGAAGGTAATTATATAAAACATAATACACAAGGACAAAAAATTAATAGCATCTTCTTTTCTATCACCATATTACGAAGTTATTGTTTCTAGTAAGCATAAATGTTAGTAGGCTCACTGGGAGGTCTATTTTTTGTCTGGTTTCTTATCCAGTACCCTAAATCTCAGTCTTAGACCATATATATTTTTTATTCCAATAATAATTTTAGACATCCTTCTAGTATTGCTCAAAAATTTTCAGTGATTCTTGATTAGGTATTTAAAAAACTTTATCCACACTTTAATTCCAATATAACTTTCTAACTTTACTTCCTACTATTACCTCTCTAGGTAACCTCTTCCCTAGCCAAACTGAATCCTGCATTTGTGCCTTTGTTCATACTGTTCTCTTAATTAGAATGTTCCTGAACTTCCACCTAATTGCTAAACATTCAGCTTAAGTATTATCTCCTCTATGAAACTTTCTCCAGTCCTTCCAGTCAAAAACAATCTTTCCTTTTGAATTATCATAGCACTTTGTCATTTTCTTATTGCACTCATTACATTCATTTATGTATATGTCTTAATTGCCTTACTACACAACTATTTGACAAAGCTCAGTGAGGGCAGAGAATATATCTGATTTTTTGTATCTCTCCTACAACACAATGTTTCTTATGTATATGGTAGATGTAAATCAAGAAACAGAGCAAACCTATACCATGTTGTAAATTCATGCCATGTAAATTCTAACGTAGCATTTGATAATAATGAAAAAAAAATTTTCTTGTTTAATATACTTTCCATAAATTTATTCTAGACATTCTCACTATTCTTTAAGTTCCTATTCTATCACCCCTATTCTCACTATTCTCAGTGATTTCTCAGTCTCCGGACCAAAATAGCCTCTAACATATAGATGGCCAGAGCTGAGCAGAGCAAGCTAGAGACAGAAGAGTTAGAAATAAAATAAAAGTTTAACTTCAAAGTGAGGGAAACAGTTTTCAAGGAGGCAAATTAAGACACATGTGCCAGGGGCCCAGTTTTAGTGTGGCTATACCTCACTACTTATACTAGAGGCTATGTGGTGAACTATAGCCCTAACAATGAGGAGTAATAGCAACAAAGTGACAAGTTTGATTCATAGCACCATTGATGACCAAAACTTTTCTGAACTCAGAGAGCACCTGTAGCTGGTCAGAGCAATACAATAAAAAGGTAATTTTGCTGTGTCTGAGATTATCCAGAGTGAATGCAAATAATTGTTATATCAAGTTCAGGGTACAGCTTACTCAATGGGCCTTAGTTCTGGAAAACTGGGTATCTCCTAATATCTTGACACTACCAACAACAAAAAGAAATGCCATCCTGACCTCATTCCCTCAAGTTTTGGGGATGGGGTGTCTATTTCTGTGTTCCATTCTCTTTAAAACTAATCAATCCACTGACCCTCCAGAGTTCAGATAAAGTCCAGCCTCAGTTTAGCCTTTTCACTTTAGCTTTCTCCCATTTTTCAAATATATAAAGCAAGTTTATTGCTTCTCTATGACTCTCCTATTTTCTCTCTTTTTTTTCACCACTAACTTTCTAAAATGGTAGTTTACACTTATTGTTTCAGTTTTACTCACTTTCAATTCTCTCTCTAATTCCCTGCCATATGGTTTCTATCTCTGCTCTTCTCATGCATCATATACATTTCCATTTTTATTATCTTTACTTGTGATCTCTTCATCTGGAATCCTTCTCCACTTCTTCAAATGTTACGCATTCCTTTTAGGACTCCTCCAGCCCATAGTAATCTGTTTTCTGGGATATCATAATCTGCCATACACTTTAGTATTCAATCATGACTGACTGAAATGTACAAATCTCTAATTCAGTGGCTCTTAAACTTTTTGATTTCAGGACTCCTTTCTACCCTTAAAATTACTGAAAGCCCCAAAGAGCTTTTGTGGAATTATAGATATTTCTATTTACCATATTAGATATGAAAACATCTTATGATGGAAAGTTTTGACCTTGCAGAACCCCTGAAAGAATTTTAGGGATCCCCAGGGATCTTAGTTTACCCTTTGAAAATCCTGGTTTCGACTTTTAGTACCACATTTCACAGTGTACCTTTAAGTACATAGCTTGCTATTTTTAACTATAATACATACAACAGTGGTTTGGCTAGATAAAAACATAACTCTGTTCAAAAAAGATTACTATTTTTTCTCCTTTAACCAGATATATCTGGAGAAATAACAAGTTGTATTTCCATAGTTTTAAATAAACCTTAAAAACTTCCTAGTTATGTGAACCTAGACAAGTCACTTAACTTGATTGCTCATCTGTAAAAATACAAGTAATACTATTTAAATTTAAAATTCAAAAATTTATTAAGCACCTACCATGTGCCAGGCCCATTATCCTAAGAAGGTGTTCAGCAGATTTCCAAAGAAGTCCTGACACTCAAAAAAAGTTAGAAATTCCTACTTTAGACATAGAATTTGTAATTTTAAAATGGTCTTTTGTTTTTTAGGAAAGAAAAGTGAGACTTAGTAAGTTTATATAATTTGCAGATAGAGTGTATAGACCTATCTCAGACACCAATTGTCCTGATGGATATCTGGCTACTGAACCCAGATGGCTCTGGAGGGGAAAATGAGGCAGACAATCTTTCACAGTCCTCTCTCATTTACATCCAATTCACTTGCATGTCATGACCTCTCTGATGTCATGGTCCACTTTTTTTGTGTGTCAAGGCTCCTATGGAAATCTGCTGAACCCTCCTTAGGATAATGGGCCTGGCACATGATAGGTGCTTAATAAATTTTTGGTGACTGATTTTTAAATACATAAAATGAAATACATATGATTACAAAAGAAATATGTTGAAATAAATTATTTTTTAAAAAGTTTGCTCCCAGGTTAAGAACCTTTGTCTAAAATGTTACAAAATACATATATAAAATTGAGCTACTTTCTAATTTCCTCGTAAATGAAACACAGAACTGAAATGTGATACACAACAAATCACAAGAGTATATATAAAATGCCTCAATTATTAATACTTAACTCGTAAACATCCGGTACTTAACACCTGACTGAGTAGTACACTCCCACCAAGACTTGGATTGGGACCTATTGTTGGCCAATCAACGAGAACCAGAGTGATTTGAGTTTAAGGCATGGTCTATAAAAAGGAAATCTAGACCGTAAATCCCAAGATACCTTGCTAGATTTCAAGTGCAGGGAGAGGGGATAAAAGAAGGATAAAGGAGAAGGGACAGGTGAAGGGAGGGAGAGAGGGGACTGAAAACAAAGAGAAGGAGGAGGAAAGCAGAGAGAAGTAGGGAAGAGAAAGAGGTAGGGAGAGAAATAGGAAGGGAGGAAAAGGAGAATGCAGAGTTCATTGGGGGAAAAGCAACGTAAAAGAAGGCTGAGACCAAATCGTTAGGGGTTTTAAATGCTGAATCCCTTTCCTTCCGGAGACGTGGTTAGTGAGACCTGAGTTTTAGGACAAATGCCATGGCAGTCAAGAGAAGGGGGCCAAGGCTAGGAGCGGGGTGGTAGGACTCTACAGCCTCGGGGGAGGGCTGTTCCCAAATCTCAAGCATCAATGCATCTAGGACCTGGAGCCTCCCCCTCAGCAGAGGAAGAAGCAGAGTCGATCAGTACACAAAGCTCAAAGGACAAGCAAAGAGTAAGCGTTTACCCGGACCCAGGCCCGGGACTAAGTGTTCGGCGTACCAGCTGTGACAAAGAGCACTGTCCCTGCTCTCAAAGAGCTAACATTTGAAAGGGAAAATGCCAAGCAACATTTTCGTGCCCTCCTAAACTCCTCAGAGCCACCCCTCCCACGCCCACTCCGCGGGACCACGGACCGAGCGGACAATTTCCGCCCCCAAACTCCAACCCCGCGATTCGCCTCTCTGAGCCGAGAAAATGCTCACCTTAACCGCCACCTCTGGCGCTGCGTCCACAGTCCCCACTAGAGAGAGCTTGGCTGAAGGCGCCTTCGTCAGATGGATAAGAGAGTCGGCGGCTGGCAGGGTACAGCGGCCGGTCTCATTGTCGGAGTCGGACTCGGACCCCGAGCCCGACCCGTAAGACGCTGCCAAAGCAGCGATGGCAGCCGACATGACTGCAGCTCCAACTCTCCCGGGGTAGCTCCGGCCTCGGCGGAAGAAAGAGCCGCGATCGGAAAGGTCCTAAAATCCTCTGGTCTCCCTCGAGCCTCCTCGAAGTCCGACCTAAATCCAGGTCCACGAGTTTTATACTACTTGGTTATTTAACCTTTGTTCTATTTACAAAATACGAGAGTTTTCAGTTTAATTACTTAATGAGCGAAGGTGGGGGAGAGGAGAACACAGCGGTTTTTTATATCTTCCAGGACCTTACCGGTTTAATTAAGACTACGAGTTCCGACAAGGGAGCTAAATACTATTTCATAATCGGGAGTTGAATTTACAAAGCACCACGGGAGTTGTGGTCTTTCTTGGGAAATTTTTGACACCGCCCCTTAGTGGCTGGTTTCATTCAATTGGCTATTGCCTTACCTTATTCCCTAGCCCATCCTCAGTTCTTTCTGCCTCCCTCCCCCAAACCAAAGATTGGGTTGTACCACGCAGTCTCTGGAAAAGGGGGTGGGGAAGCACGGCTTTCTTGCCATTTGGGTGTGTTGGGGGCTGGATTTCCAGCATCCTCAAAGGATATACCTGGGTACCGGAGCCAGGGAAGGAAATGGAGAGTCGTTTCACGCTGGCCCCCACTGGGGGGTAATCTTTTAGTGGGAGGTTAGTAAAAAGAACTCGGAGTGGAGAAGGTGAGGGAGTGTTGTTAGCCCCCCTATTTCACGCTCCTTTTTCTCTCTCCCGTTTGTGGAGCTCCCCGCGCTCTAGTTAGGGGGCGGGGTGGGGGGAGGGTGGAGGCTCGCGGTGTTGTTCCCTAGTGCTTCTTGCACAGGGTTAGTCTTGAAAGAGCCGGAGCCAGAGCTGTTGCGGGTTAAGCAAAGGGAGGGAGTGGGCCGGGTAGGGTTCGGCTGGGTCGCTTGGAACCAGAATCCAAAGGGCTATCCCCACGAGTCCGACACTACCCAGGGCCTTTGGAGGAGTCGGCTGCAGAAGGAGTAGCAAGCAGCATCAGCAGGCATGAAGGAGGTGTAAGACAAGAGCCCCCCGCCCCCCGGTTTTACGGTGAGTGTGTCTTAGAGTGTATGTGTCTGTATGTTGCCTATCCTACGCCCCCGGAAAAACTGCCTGGCTCAGTGTTGTAGCGCCCTCCCTCCGTCTATTGCCTATCCCCTTGTAGCTATTCCCCCCATTCCTTTGGGTTCCTTTCCCCCACGTCGCCCACCCCTGCGAAGCTGGCTGAAGACCGAGCTAGCTGGGCGTTTGTGCCTGTCTTGTGGTTGGTTGCTGGTATCTCCCTGTGACTGCTGGAGGGAGGTTGGGAGGGCGAGGCGCGGGTGCAGGTCCCACCTGAGGTGTCATTGCTTCTCTCCTTTTTCTTGGACCTTCCTCTCCGGCTGTCACACCTTCTAGCTGTTGGCGAAGGTTCCAGTTTAGGGGTCGTGCATTAACCCTCGTTCCTCGTTTGACTGTGAGTCTCCTTAAAATGCAAGAGTGAGTGAGTGTGTGTGTGTGTGTGTGTGTGTGTGTGTGTGTGTGTGTGTGTGTGTCCAACTGCTTTGCTCATCGCCTTTATCCCCTTCATTTGAGGGGGAGGAGAAGTGGCGGCTGCAGAGACAGTAGTGGAACAGCCTTAGCTGTTACTGTTGCCTGTCACCTTGTATCTGTAAATGGGATTCTGTCGAAAGCTCCCATTCTTGGGAAAACTCTCTTATTGCCCGACTAGGGAGAAAAATTAAGTTCTCTTCCCCCCTCTCCATATCTTCCCCACTCGTGGTACAAAATGCCCCGTCTTCAGGAATCTCACGACTCTTCGCACTTGCTGCTTTGCCAACAGAGCAGGGCTTTAAAAGGGTGACCATCCAAACAAATTCTACTTGTCTTTTAACCAGTTCACACATTTCTTCCTATATAACGGCATTGTACTTGAGTTTAAGTTTAATTCAATTGCCACCTAAGATTTTTGTTGTGAGTTGTATTTTAATGCTCCTTTTGATGAGATGGCATTCGAGTTTTCATTAGCGTCAATAATTGCTTCTTTAAAACATCTAATTGTCTTAACATATATGTATATTACCTTTCTGTTAAAAACACCACTTTTAACGAGATACAGTCGTTCTTTAACGAGAATACAATCTTTGAATTAAGATACAAAGGTATTTTTTCCACGGTGTTGGGGGTGGGGGTGGGAGAAAACTGATTTACATAGTACAATTAAAAGACCTACAATGTTAATTTCCCACATTGCTTTAAAGGAAAATTTGGTATTTTTCATTTTCAGAACTTTGTTTAATCTTTATTCAATATTAACTATTTAATAATATGAGCCTTCCTTGGAATTCTAATTTTTCAGAGAAAGGGGGAATTTAGAAAGGATTGAAAGGCTGTATCGATTGATTCATTTTTATTTAAAATTTTATTTTGGATTGTAATAATGTTGTTATGTAGAAATTTCTAATTTTTCTTCTGTTCACAGTTATGTACTTAAGATATCCTTAAAAGATGAAATATTTTTTTCAAAATCCAAGAAACATATTTTAGTCATTATCATTTATGTCTTTATCATTATGAGAAAACATGCTATATATCTGACTTTTATAGAAAACGTACCAAAACACAGTACTTTGTTTTATGATTGCAGCCCATCCTGATCTTTTTGTGTGTGCCTAGAGATTAAGTTTATTATTAACACTTTTGATTAAATTGAGTTGAGGATAGATAACCAATTGTCAACTGGAATAGATATAGTAACTGATTTATAATAGAGGGAGAACCTGCAATAGCAAGATAAATAGTTGTATTATCTGAGGGAATGTAATGTTAGGAAGCTTGGTGTAGGAGATAATATTATGAATTTTATGTCAGGGAGATTTATATGTAACTAACTGCTTCAATTTCCTGTGTAAAATGGGGTTAATATCTACTTCATAAGAATCTTGTAAGGCATAAATGTGATATTGTTGTTTTTTAAAGTATTTTAAAGATCTTAAGTTGATTAAGGATGCAAAGTGCTTAAATAATATAGAAAAATAAAATAATTCAATTAGACTAGTTTATCAGTGATTAGTCTATTTATTCCATACCTTGTGTTGGAAAGGTAAAATTCTAATGAGAAAAAATATTTTTCATTTAACTCAGTTATAGCAGATTGATTTTTTCACATGTTGAACATACATTTTTTAAAAATACTATCAATCTATAGGAATGCTTAGAGATCTTTGGATAAAGTATGCATGTTTAAATATATATTGGATTACTTGCAGTCTAGGGAAGGGATTGGAGGGAAGAAAGGGGAAAAAAATTGGAACACAAGGAAAATGCTGAAAACTATCTTTGCATATATTTTGAAAATAAAAAGCTATTATTTAAAAAAGAGAAAAAGTATGCATAAAAACTCTATTCATTTCAATGAAGAATCTGTAGAAAATATCAAGACTTTTCTCCTGCCCTACAGAAATTAGCCAGTGAGAGATAATCTATAAAGACCTATAAATTGAAAGGTGGGATAGTTACTTTGTTATTATTGAAACTTAGGGATTAGTCCTGTTCAGGGGCATATTGTATTTCTGCTGATCAAAACTACCTTTAGCCTTACATTTTATTTTAAAGTAGCAACAATTTGAAATAGCCTGTTATTTGACTTAATTATGATGTATTAATGATAGTCTGTATCTCATTTCCTACTGTGGAAGTTTGACCTGTTTAAATTCAATTAAAAAAAACACTTTGTTGCTATTTAACATTTAAAAAAATAGAAGAATCCTCCCCTGCCCACTGATTTTTTTTTATGTTTAATGGTGTCAGTAGGAAGCATTGTACTTTTTGGGTACCTTTGACAGTTCTGTCCAAATTTTCAGACTATTAAAGGTTGTTTTGGAATTCATTGTGAATTCATTTGACTGTTGACATTATTTGGGTAAAAGGATAAATTATAAATAAAAGTAACAGCCATAATTACAGAGGGCAAATCAAATTAAACAATCACCATATTTCTTTAACAAGTTGTGTGTATCTAAAGGAAATATATCTATTGCATCAAAAGAGAATGAATAGCTGATGAAATGGGTTTACTTTTACATAAATTGTGACCTAAAGACCACACAGCTTTCTCTAGAATCTATATTTTTTAAAAACTGAATTAACATTCATATATATTTTAGAACTTTTACATTCCCTTTTCTCAATCATTCAGCAGGCAATGAATGTATTATTATAAATTAGCACCCATTTTACCTTTGAAATTATGTTTAAGGTTTTCTTCACAAATCTCAAAAGTCTTATTTATTCCTTTTTTCATGAAAAACATTTTAAAATGATTTCCCAGTCTTTTATTAAAAAAAAACTGCATACTTATAGAGCTAAGGTAAAACATAACGTCTCATTTTAAGAGATAATTCAATTTTCTAGACTAACATAATTTTCCTTTTGGAAGTATCTTGATTTGTATTAGAGAGGTGCTAAATGAAAAGTTAAATTATGTTAAGTATACTAGGAAAGCTTTTTCTTTAAAAACAAAACAAAATCCTAATGTGAATCTTTTATAAAGCCATATTTCCTCTTGTATTATGAATCATCACCTCCAATTGACCTGATTTTTGATCTTTCTTCCTTCTCACAGATAATTTAATAGAAAAAGCTGTCACTGTTTCCTACCTCTACTTTATGACTTCACTTGTTTTTTTCTTTTCTTTATTGATGGCTTTTACTTTTATATCACATTCATTTCCTTAGTATATCCCTCCCTCTTCTTTTATAAAGGAAGCCTTTAATTGTAACAAATTTAAATTAAAAAAAAAAGTTTCTCAAAGCCTGGCAATCAATAGGCTGTGCCTAACAGCATATGCAACATTTCATATCCATAGTCCCCTAATTCTTCAGTGAAAGGAGATCAAATTTCTGGTTTCTTCAATGGCGCCAAGCTCCAACATTTTAGCTATATAATGTTCAGTTTCAGTCCATTGTTCTTGCCATTTATACTGATGTTCAATTTCAATACATCATTCTTTCCATTTATTATGATTACTTTTCAGCCTATTGTTCTTTCCATTTACATTGGGTAGTCATGTATATTATTTATCTTGTCCTGCTTATTCCTTTCTCTATCAGTTCATATAAGTTTTCCCATAAAAAAAAGTTCTTAAAGAAATTGTAGAATGTTAGCAGCTATGTGAAGAATTGATCCAATCAGTAGTAATAAAGGAAATGAAAATCAATTCTGAAATCTCACATATAGCAAATTGACAAAGATGACAACAAATGGAAATAATCAATTTAGGAGACATTGCCAGAAGATAAACATGTTAATAATAACTATCATGTGTGCAGCATTTTAAAGTTTTCAAAGCACTTTCAAATACGATCTTAATTTTGTTCTTACAATAATCCAAGGAGGTAGCTCTCTGGATCACCTAGCTTCCAAATTGATACATTATTAATTAAACAATCCAAAAATTATGGGAAATGATTTGGAATTTTGTGAAAATTAACTTATGATATCTGTATCTTTTGTAAAGAAGTTTCACTGTTGGGCTTGTACTACAGAGTTATCAGAAATAAAAAAGATGTTTCATATACTCATAGTCATAACAGCACTTTCTGTGGTACCAAAGAACTGGAAACAAAATAAATGTCTTTCAATTAGGGACTCACTAACCAAATTATAGTACATGAATGTAATGGAATATTACTGCACAGTAAGAAATATTGAATAGCAGAAATTAAGAGAAATATGGAAAGATTTCTGTGAACTTATTTGATTCTCAATTCCTTGACTTTGATCCTAGACTAAAAGCAAGTATGTGTGTGTAGGTGTGTAGGTGTCTGTGACTTTTTCTCTGGCTAAATTTAATGGTCTTTCCTCCGTCCTGCTTCTTGTAATATGGTGTTTGAAACTGTAGAACACTGCCTCCAGCTGGAGTATACTCTCTTCCCTGGGCTTTCATGATGTCACTCTCTTGTAGTTCTCTTAATTGTCTTGATCTCCTTCTTATGAGACCTCTTTTGCTCTCCTTGCTTTCACTCTTATCGCTATGCAGATGGTTCCCCAGTTTTATTTACTTCTTATTCCTTTTTCCCCCCCTCTTATATCTGTGAAGTAGAATAACCTTTACATTGGACTGGTGAAACAATGATGGCTAACTTAGAAAGTTAATATCAAAGATAAGTATTGAAAGATTGGCAGATATAATTTCTAAGACACTAGCAGTGATTTCTTTTTAAAAGATAGTAAATAATGGCAGAGATACCACAGCACTTGAGTAGGGCATATAACCTTATTTCACAAAAAAGGGTGGGAGCAGGGGGACAACAAAATCCTTGAACCATAGTCAAATAAGCCTGACTTTGAGTTTTGGGAAACTTTTAGAATAGATCATTAAGGAGATTGGTGAATGTTTAGAAAATATAGTGGTAATTACAAAGAATCAGCACAGCTTCATCAAGAACAGATCATAACAGACAAAATTTATTTCCTTGTTGGCAGGGTTAATAAACTGCTTGGCCAATGGATTGCTAGAAAGTGTCCTCGGATTTTTGCAAAGCATTTGATAAAGTGCCTCATATTATTCTAGTAGAAAAGATAAAGAAATGCAGACTAAAGGATAACATAATTAAATGAGTTTGGTACTGGTCAAATGGATGGACTCAATTTGGACTTATTAATTTATCAACGTCTACTTGACAGGAAATGTCCAGTGGAGTACCTCAATGATTGTTTGATCCTATACTATTTAAAATTTTAATATTGCTTTGGTTAAAGATAATGATAGCATGTTTATCAAATATACAGATGACAAGAAGCTAGGAAGGATAGCAAACACTAGGTGGGTGACAAAGTAAGGTTCTACTAAGATACTGGGTAAATCACAACACTGGATTAAATCAGAGATAAAATTTAATAGGAATAAATATAAAGTCTTACATTTCAATTAAATAATTCAGTTTCATAATTATTAGATAGGGAAAGCATAACTATTTAGCAATTTTTCTGAAAATAAGATCTTAATGTTTTTATGGATTGTAGACTCGCTATAGGAAAAAACAAAAGTTTCTCAAGATACAGCTTCTTGGAATAATAATGTCTTCTTACTCCCTTTAAGGTGAAATACAAGATTAAAAATACTTTATAACCTACCTCCTCTTCCAAATTTTCCAATAGCCTTATGCCTTACATCTTCTACTCCCCAACAATAGACTGTCATCTATTTACACTGGCCTCCTTACTATTCTTGAAGAAAACACTCCATCTCTTTGCTCTAAGTATTTTCTATGACTATCTTCCATTTCTGGAATGCTCTCTCTCTTCATCCCAATCTCCTGATTTCATATTTTAACTAAAATCTCAAGAACCTTTCCCAGTGCCTCTTAATTATAGTGTCTTCCCTCAGTTGATTATTTCCTCTATATCTTGAATATATTTTATTTGTATGTATTCATTTTCATGTTGACTCTCCCATTAGATTGTTAGCTCCTTAAGAGCAGAAACTATCCTTTGCTTTTTTTTGGATCCCCAGTACTCAGCACACTTTCATGGTTACTCAAAGGAATATGGATTCTCAATGCTGCAATTTGGGAAGGGCATTAGTAAACTAGAGAATGCCCAGGGAAATGCAATGGGGATGTTAGGATGGATTTCAGTCCACATCCTATGAAGAATGTTTAGTCTGAAGAAAAGATGACTGAGGTGATATGGTAACGATCATTAAGTCTTTAAAGGTCTGTCTTGTAGAAGAGAGATCAGATTTGTACTGTTTTGGCCTCAGTACAGGATCAAGAGATATGCTTAGAAATAAAGTCTATGGACTGCTTTGGACTTTAGTGAATTTCTCCTAATTGGAGCTTCTCAAACAGAAACTCAGTGACCACTTAGTGTGTTATAGTGGAGATTCCTTTTCAATCATGGCTTGGACTGAGGTTTGTTTCAACTCCTAAATTCTGTGGCCTGCATATATGACCCCTGTATTTCCTAAGTTCTGTTCCTCCATCACAAATTGCCTACTGGATATCTCTACCTGCATGTACTTTTTAGACATCTGAAACCCAGCATATACAAATCTCAACTCATTTTGCCCCAAGCTCTCCTCTTCACCTAACTTTTTTATTTCTGTTAAGGGCATCTCTATTCTTCCACATCACTCAGGTTCACAAACAGAATCATCCTTTATTCTTAAATCTCATTTACCTTTAAAGCCTAGAAGTTCTTCAGTCTTGTCATTTCTGCCTCCACAATATCTCACATTCATCACTTTCTCTTTATTCTTCCCTCACAAAGCTGCTGCTCTAGGTCCTCTCTGCTATCATCATCTTCTTTCTCATCCTCACACCTCTCCTAGCCTATAGTCTTCTAATTGTTCTCTGCCCATCTTCCTCACTTTGAATCTGTCTTCTACACAGCTGCCGAATTAATATTCCTAAACTACAGGTCTGACTATGTTATTTGTCCCTTATTGCTCAAGAAACTTCTATGGTTGCCTGCTGCCTCCAGAATTAATATAAAATCGGTTTGGTTGATAGAGAGCTGGATTTGTTATCAGGAAGAATTGAGTTCAAATGTAGCCTCAGATTCTTATCAACTGCATGATCCTGGGCAATTCACTTAACCTTTATCTGCTCCTATTTATTCATCTATAAAATAGGAATGACTATAATAGGACCAAACTTATAGGATTGTTGTGAGGACAAAATGAGATGATTGCAAAGTGCTTTTCGAATGTTTAAGTGCTATATAAATGCTAGGCATTTAAAGCTATTCCTTTATAATCTAACTCCAACTTATATAAGTAGATTGATTACATATTGATCACTTTTATGCTCCAGCCCAACTGGCTTATTTCAACAAACTATCTATTCTTTGGATTTGTTATCCCATCTTCTACCTCTATCTTTTTCTATATTTTGTCCCCAAGCCTGGAATGTTCTCCCTATTTACCTTGTTACCTTTAGGTCTTACCTTAAGTGCCATCCCCTATGAGAGGCTTTCCCTGTTTTCTCGAACTTGTTATTGGTCCTTCGTAATTAATTTGAATTTGCTGTGTGTGTGTGTGTGTGTGTGTGTGTGTGTGTATGTATGTATGTATGTGTATCTCATTTCTTTATCCTTGGATCTGTATGCCCCTCAATGTTATGTAAGATTCTGGAGAGTAGGGACTTTTTTTTTTGTCTTTGTATTCCTAGTATTAATAAATGTGTGTTGAGTTTAATTTTATTCTATTATGTGTTCTTAAAGAACATCTGTAAAATTATGTTGGACATGACAAATGCAAAGGGATCATCCACAAATAACTAGAATTTGAAAGTATATTTTAGAATAGTACAGATTTTATGCTTGTTTCCTCTTCTTAAAAGTGAGACTACTTTCATTATTTCACAAAGCTATTAGGAGACTCATTTGAAAATATTTTGAAAAGCCAAAAAAGCTATAAAGATAAATTATGATTCTTAATTATGGGTTTTTTTTCTTGACCAGTATGTCAGATGAGGGATTGAGTGATATAACGTAAATTCTGAAAAGTTTTATAATCAGAGATTTGCAAAATTAACTAACTCTGAGATTAATAGTATGTGATAGCTTGGTAAGAACCTCAATAAAATGCCAAATAAGTCTGACTTTTCAGATGTGATGAAGGTGAAAGTAGGAGTTTATTATTATGATGTCCTCCAAAGTTTAGTTATTGTCATATTCAGATAGGTGGAAGTAAACTGATTAAAAGTTCTACTTAAAATATGACAGAATTCTACTGCAGTTTATTTTGAAATTTGCTTTATAAGTGTTGGTAGAAATTGTGCTAAAAAATAGGATGTGCTAATTTGTTTTCAAAACCTTATATATTTCACAGGTGTGATGGTACTATGTTACAAACTTAAGGATGTGCAAACTGGGATTTATAAATAACTATTTTTAGGAAAATAAATGTTCAGCTTTTAAGACAAATAAAATACAATAATGCCTTATTAGTGAATAAATTCTTCCATGTAGGCAAAATTTCCAGATAACTGAAACACAAAACTATTCTATCATTGATATAAATCTTTTCTCTGCCCCTTTTTATTGATTCTCTCCCCCCATATCTATTCAGTAAGCCTTTCTTTGTAGTAATTTTAAAAGAAGAAAAAAAAATCCATTTAGCAAAACCAAAGTACACAATGAGCATGTCTGAAAAGCATATTCAACTTTTGGCACCCATAGTAATTTCCTACCCATCCAATAAAGGACAGTGCATTTTCTTGTCACCTTTTCATGTGAAACCTCAGAATTATTTTAATTTGCTTTTCCAGCAATTTGAAGAAATCTCATACAGTTAATAGTTTGCAGTTTTTTTGAGGATCAATCAAAAAGCTTTTATTAAATGCTTACTGTGTGCTTAACACTGGGAATACAACAATAAAATAGAATAGTCCCTGCCCTCAGGGAAATTATTGTTCATGCCCTTTAATCACTTGTCCATTCCAGCAGGGGTTACTGGTTTTCCATGTGTTAATTCCTTATATCTTTTGGATGTCATACCCTTACAGACATTTGATGCAATTTCCTCCCCAATTAACAGTTTGTCTTATCTTAGCTGAATTAATTAAGCTTTTCAAATTCATGTGATCAGATTTGACTCATCTTTTTATTTTTCCTCTTCTGTCTCTTTTGCTTAAGAATTTTTCTCTTAGAGAGGGATATGAAATGTGGATCACAACATAACATTTTCATGCTCTCTATTAATGTTTGCTTGAATGTGTTTCCTTTCTCAGATTTTTTTTTGTAGATATGATTTTTTTTGTACAACAAGATAAATGTGGAAATGTGTATACATATATTCGATTTGTCAAGTATTTTAACATAATTAACATGTAGTGGATTTCCTGCCATCTAGGGAAGGGGTGGCAACTAGTGAGAAAAATTTGTAACGGAAAGCTTTGTAAGGGTCAGTGTTGAAGAATTACCCATACATATGTTTTGCAAATAAAAAGCTTTAATAAAGAAAATAAATAAAATAAAATAAAATAAAATTTAATGTCAAAAAAAGAATTTTTCTCTTAGCCATAACTCTGAAATATACTTTTATTTGTTTTCCTTCCAATTTTTTATTTGACCATTTATATTTTAAGTTGAGCATACATCTGATAGCATAGTGTAATGGATAGAGAGCTAACCCAGGAAAACTTAGTCATGTCCCTTCTCTAACACTTAACGATTTGTTACCTTGACAGTATTATAAACAGTTCTCTAAGATTATAAGTTGCAGATAAGGTACTAATATATCTGGCTATTATTTTAACTGAAGTAATTCACCTGAAGCTCTTCATGCCAATAAATTTACTAGTCTACTAATTATCCTGATCCTTAATTCATTAGAACTTACTGTGATAAGATGATTTATCTAAACCTTTTTTGGTAAATTTTTCTAGTTTTCCCAGCAAATTTGTTGAATGGAGTCTTTCCCTAAGTAGTTTATTCTTGAGATTATTGAATGCTAGATTTTGGGAAAAAAATTTCTGAGTAATATACATGTAGTTTATTTTTTGCCGTAAATTTTTTTTGATCAGTACCTAATAATTTTAATGAATACTGCTTTAAAATGTCAATTGTGGTTATGTTCATACCTTTTTCCTCATTTTTCCTTTATATCATAGACCTATTCCTCCAAATGAATTGTGTTACTATTTTGACAAGCTCTGTAATAATGACATAGTTGTTTGGCAGAGCACTAAAACTGTAAATTAATTTGGATAATTTTGCTATTTTTAGCATGACTCACTCTTCCTTGCCTTATTAGAGTGTTTAGGACATAATTTAACCTTTTTATGACTTCTTAGGATCATTGATACTGAAGAGCTTGTTTTGTCAGTGTATAATCATCTTCAGGATTATCTATGTAGTAAGGCTGTTCATCACTGTGTTAAATGTTCCCAGACTGTTTTGTTTTATGGGTTCTTGTATCAGCAATTTCAATCTGTTAAGACAGCATTATAAAAGTCAGTCCAATAGAAATTGGAAGTCAGTCACAATTAAATGCTGAAAATGCATATTGAAACAATTTTGATGGAAGATGCAAAGGAGGAGCTATCTAAATTCTACAGAATTGGAGAAAAGATCAGTGTGGATGCAAAGGAAATTCATCCACTAATTTGGATTTTATGAAGCCAAGAAGGGTGGATATTAGAATCTTAATATAAAAATGTGGTATGATGCTATAAAATTATTTTAGGAGCATTAAAGCTCAGAATGATGAATGTTAAGGACAAAAAAGACTTTTTTTTTCCCCTTTTCTAAAAGCTATTTTTGTGCTTGGCGTGATGGTCATAAGCCTGGTCTTTCCTGCTACTGGGGAGTCTAAGGCTGATGGAAAAACTTGAATTCTATAGTTCTGAGCTGTAGTAGGGCTAATGTTGATCTTGTTTTTACATAAAACACTTAGGCAATACCTTGATGAGCCCTATTACCTGCCTACCTACAAATGACCAGCTCAAGTTAGGAAAATGGCATGCATAAAAACTTCCTGACTGATCAGAATTGGGTGTGGGCCCCTGGATGACCTCTTCACTTCCATTCTGGATGAATTAGAGAGATCCAGTTTTATTTATTTATTTATTTATTTTTTTACTGAGGCAATTGGGATTAAGTGACTTGCCCAGTATCACACAGCTAGGGAATGTAGGGAATGTTAAGTGTCTGAGACCATATTTGAACTCAGGTCCTCCTGACTTCAGGGCTGGTGCTCTATCCACTGCGCCACCTAGCTGCCCCGAGAGATCTAGTTTTAAAGCAAAATCCAAAAACAAACAAACAAAAAAAAAAAAAAAAAAAAAAAAAAAAACCCAAAAATCTATTTTGGGGAAAAGAGGAGAATCAAAGAAGGGCTCCAGAACTGTTGCTAAAGGATCGAATAGGATAATAGTAATGCTTTCAAGACAAAAGGTTTTATCAGAAGTTGAAATCCCAAATGAATAAAGAGATACTAAGATTCTTAACTATTCTTGATGAGTTCAGGACTAAAGGAAATAACTCTTGGGGAGACTAAAAGAATTGGTAGATGTGTTTACTTCGCTGCCATTCAGTGATCTTAGAAAAACTTTGATTGCAGTCAGTAAGCATATAGAAGCACCTACTATGTGCTGGGCTCTCTGCTAATTGCTTTACAAATATCTCATTTGGTTCTCACAATAACTCTAGGAGGTAGATCCTATTATTATCCCCTATTTACAATTGGGGAAACTGAAACAAACAAGATTAAATGGCATGCCCAAAGTCAGATGGACATTAATTAATTAACTTCACTTTTTTCTTTTTTTAAATGAAACTGATAATAATAGCATCTTCCTCCCAGGGTTGTACTGAGGATCAAATGAACTAATAAATGTGAAGCATTTAGGGTAGTGTCTGGGACATAATAAGTGTTAGTTATTATCATTTATTGTTAAATATCTGGGGCTAGATTTGAACTCAGGTCTTCCTGGCTCCAGGTCTAGCACTACCTATTTATTGCATAATTTAACTGATAGATTTACTTGAGTGGTGACATGGTATAGTAAATAGAATGACAACCTCAAATTCAGGACAATTTGAATTAAAGTCCCATCTCTGACACATACTGGCTGTGTGTGATACCAGGTAATTTGGTTGACCGACTGAAAGCTGGTGATACGCTCAGCTCTATGGGTAGTTGGAGTTTCCTCACCTAAGAGCTCTTGCTCTTATGAAATTATGTCACATTTGTAACAAAACAACAACAATTTTGAATAGTGTATGAGAGAAATACTATCTATTCTTTTGCCTAGATTTTAGCTGTTTTTGACAAATCATTTGTGCTGTTCTTATGGGTAAAATTGATGTAAGCTAGACAAGAGTATGAATATGAATGGATCTCTCCATTCATATACCAGAAGATATCCAGTGGCTTCCCATTGTTTCTGGGATAAATATTGACTCCTGAATTTGGCTTCTAAAGCCTTCGTAATCCGATTCTAACTTTCTTGCCCAGATTTTTATACTTTGCTCCCCCTTATGATCTAGCCAAACTGGTTCACTTGTTCCTCACAAACAATTCCATCTCTGGCTACCATGTTTTTGTACAAGCTGTAACCCATACCTGGCATGCCCTGTCTCTTCCCCTTCCCCTTTTAGAATTCTTAGAATTCCTAGCTTCTTTCAAAGGTCAGTTCAGACAACATCATATTCTACAGAATCCTTCCCCTTTACCCCTTCATTGCCCTGTATATGTTTTTGATATGTTTACATATATTTACATATATATGTTTACCTGATTAAATAGAAGCATCTTGAAAGCAAAAAACTCTTTGCTATTCTTTTAAAATGTGTATTCCTAGCATCTAGTATAATGCTTGATGAATAAGAAACACTTAATATGTTTTTGCTGATTAATTCAGAACTATTTGAATGGCTGGGCTCAGGTAATATTCATTAATGGCTCAAGGTCAATGTGAAGTGAAGTCTCTAAGTGGAATACCCTAGGAATCTGTAATTAATTCTTTGCTATTTTAACAGTGATTCAGATGAAAGTATGGATGGAATACTTCTCAAGTTTTTAGGTGACACAAAGCAGAAAAGAATAGCTATCATGTTGAATGCCAAAAGATGCAAAAGGATTTTTATTAGCTAGAATCATGAAATTTCTTTAATGAGATGAAATTTGATTTGAATGTAAAGCTCCATTCATAGTTTAAAAAGAATCCAGGTTCATAATCACAAGAATGGGAAAGAGTAGTTAGATAGACACTAGTTTCTTTTCATTCTGTGCTGGTCTTACATTTGGAGCACTTGGGTTAACTTTTGCCCATTTTAGGAAGAACATTGATAATCTAGAGAGCATGTAGAGCCAGGTAACAAAGATGGTGATGGAGGCTTGAGATAATTTCATATGAGGATTGATAGAAGAACGGGGTATATTTAATCTAGAGAAGAGAAGGCTCCAAGAGAATGTAATAAATGTCTTCGTGAATCTGAAGGGCTGTCATGGAGAAGCCTTATAAACTATTTAGTTTTAATTCCCTTTAAGTTTAACTCCTTTTCTTCTGTTGTAATGTGAAAAGACAAGGAGAAAGTGGATGGGCCAGCATGAGGAAAGTCCAAAAGAAGGAAAAAAATTTACAGTCCTCTGGAATTTTGGATGATCAAGTTGTTTATTTAATGGGGCTAAATCATAAACATGATCTTAGCTGTGACTTGCCTTATTTATGTATTTACTTAAAAAAGTAATCTTCCATCCTAAGCTTCAGAATTATTTTCATTGTGAACTGAAATTTATACCTCTATTTTCTGTCTTTTAGTCTTAGGTCTGACTTTCCAGAACCCCATGGTATAAGTCTAATCACTATTCCATATGATTGTTCTCTTTAAATATCTAAAGGGTTTTAAGGTCCAACTTTATTAATGTTTTAACTGTACCTCATGTAATTTACTTTCAGGTACCCTATTTGGTCTAGTTGTCCTTTATAGATTGTCTCTATATCCCTCTTAAAATGGGGCATACTAACCAAACTGAATAGTCTAATGACTTATTGTTGTCATTTTTCAGTTGTGACCTCATTTGGGGTTTTCCTGGCAGAGATGCTGTTTGCCATTTCTGTCTCCAGCTCATTTTATAGGTGAAGAGACTGAGGCAAATGGGGTTAAGTGACTAGCCTAGGGAAACACCGGTAGTAAGTGTCTGAGACCAGATTTGAAGTCAGAAAAAGGAATCTTCTTGACTCCAGGCCCAGTACTTCATCCACTATGCTATTACAATCCACTATCTATAGTGAGCTTATCTTTTCCCTTATTCTGAATACTGTATATCCCAGTCAAATTTGATTTTTTATTTATACCCAAAACAAGTTATTGACTCAAACTGAAGTCTTTAATTTTACTTTTTCACATAAACTATTGCCTTGTTCATGTGAAAGTCATGTATAGTAAGCATAGCTAAGCTTTTTAAAATCAGTGTGGGAATTTGCATTTGTTCCTATTAAATTTCATCTTGGTGTCATACAATAATAGACATAGATATCTGATCATTGATTAAAAAGCATTAAATAAGATAGGACTGAGAATGGAATCCTGAGGCATATTATTAGAGACTTTCCTGCAGGATGATGAGGGTCCTTTAACATTCTTCAAATCTGCCTATTCACCTTCCCAAATCTGCCTCTCTAGAATCAGGCTTTATTCTTCTCCAGAAGGAAATTGTAAGAGATCTTGTCAGTTGATTTGCTGATATACAAACACAATATCTGCAGTTCCCCTAATTTTGCAGTTTAATAATTTTGCTTAGAAAGAAAAAAAGTTAGTCTTGCATGAGCAGTATAGGTTAACCTCATCTCAAATGCTTACTGCTTTCCTTTTAAAGTCCTCACAAACTCATTGCTTAATAATCTAGAGGTTTTTTGTTTTTTCTTGGAGCTCAATATGAAATTCACTGGTCTAAAGTTTGAGGAATTTCATTTATTCCTTCTTTTTGGATACTGACACATTTATAAATCTCCTGTATTCCATGATTCCTTAAAGATTATTATTAGAGCATTTCAGCAATCATAGGTGAAGTGGTTTTTTTGTTTTTCAGTATACTCAAGTGTAATTCAGATTATGAGACACCCTCACTTTAATCTTGGATGATACACGGTATCTTGCTTTTTAAAGACAGGTCTAGCTGGGTGCATAGAGGTTCACCATCAGAAAAATGGCCATTGGTGGTGGATTCTTTTGTTGAAACACATGAGACAAAAATATAGCATAGCCCTCAGTCCCTATGTATTCCAACAAAGAAGACAGAATATAAATACTAATAATTGTTGGGACTATAAATCTGAGTTCCTTGTCCAAATGACTGAATTGACAAAGTTGATGAATCATGACTATTAATAGGCTTGATATATATGAAACCAGAAGATACAATTCCAACTAAATGGAAGAATGGCTCACCCTTTCTCCTTAGAGATGCAAATAATAGAATTTGTGAAGTTGGTTTTATTATTTATAATTTTTATTATTTAAGTACAACATATAAAAACATAATTTCGCATGACAGTTATCTCATTTTGCAGTATTCAAGATAAACATTTTTAAAAAGACCATCGTGAAGATAATTGCAATTTATGCACCAGGAAATGTTGCAGAGGATGAGTAGGTAGAGTTTATGAAGATCTTGGTTAAGACTTAATAAATTAGGTCAAAGTGTAATTGTTATTTGATGACTTAACTGCAAAGGGGAAGATGGTGGAAATTATGGCTCAGAAACAAGAATAGGAAGAAGCCAAAGGTTCTCTACTGGTCAGAATCTGAAAATCTCTTCACCCTTTTTTTTTGATTCCTGTCCCTGACTTCCTTCAAGTCTCAGTTAAAGTCCCAGTTTATGCTAGAAATCTTTCCCAGTCCTCTAAAATCTTAGTGCCTTCCCTGTAAGATTATCTCCAATTTATCTTATATATATATCTCCTACATATGTAGTTGTTTACATGTTGTCTCCCTTATTAAACTGTGAACTACTTGAAAGCAGTGGCTGTTTTTGTCCATCTTAAATTCCCCAACACTTAACACAGTGCCTGGTAGGCTTGATGTATGCTTGTTGACCACTATACATTATAAATACTTCCTTTAAATAAAGAGTAGGGAAACAAGAGACAGGGTTAACTCTGAATAACATCACAAAAATTGAAATGGACTCTACAAGAACTAAGAAATGGCTGTTTCCCAATGTGGGTGTTATTTCTAAATCAGTGGTCTGTGTAGTTGAATCATTTTCTTTTTAAAAGAAAAATCAAATCATTACTGAATTAGAATACCTAGACAGAAGAAGCTATGGTATGCATTTAAATTAGCTCCAAACTGTTTTATTTATTTTGTATGTTGTATGTGTTTTGTATTGTATATATTCTCCTAAAGAATACTCTTTAGGGACAGCTAGGTGGTACAGTGGATAGAGCACCAGCCCTGAAATCAGGAGGACCTGAGTTCAAATTTGGTCTCAGACACTTAACACTTCTAGCTGTGTGACCCTGGGCAAGTCACTTAACCCAAGTTGCCTCAGCCAAAAAAAAAAAAAAAAAAAAGAATACTCTTTGAGGATAAAGATTATTTAATTTAAATCTGCATCCTTAGAACATAGCACATTGCCTGGCACATAATAAGAACTTAATAAATGTTTATTGATTAATCAATTGAACATTATTTACCATTTCAGGGCTTGTTTTTTCAATTTTTTTTTGATGAATCAGGGTCATTACATGAACAAGAGTTTGTTATAGAGATAACCATATATATAAAATAAAATAAATCAACAGATTTTGCACAGGGATCTGATTAGATACAGAGTCCATGAGCCTTTGTATATTTTATTTTAACGATAGCCATTTCATTGACTCACAGATTTTTTTTTCTTTTTCATTAATAGCTGTGTTCCTAATGACTGAAGCAGTTGAAAATTAAAGAGGGATATCATTATTTGAGGAAAAACTTATACTAGTCAGATTAAACAGCTGAACTTTGGGAGAGAAAACAAAGTTATACATACATATATATAATGATGATTGTTGTAATCACAAAAGTGAATAAAATTAGTGAATTAACTGGTAGGATCAAAAACAGTAATGCTTCAGCTTACAAAGGAGATGTAATCCATGGACCCATTATGTATTCAGAAACTTTATTCCTGAAATAATATGAAAAGATCCTTTCTTCAATGTCACAGAAGGTGAATAGGATATAAAAATTTCAATAAATACTAATGTCAATGTGTTGGAAAATATGAGCTGCATGCATCTTAACATAACTTTAAACTTTTTAATATTTTTAAAAGACAATAAACCTTCTTAACTTGACTAGCATATCTCTGCTATACTATTAATTTTCTAGTCATCATCACAGCTTCTCACTAATGAATCAGAATGGGGTAAATTCCCATTGATGTTCCAATGCCTATTTGTACAATCCTAGTGGGTTTTTTTTATTTTTATGAACTACCTTGACATTCTGTGAACGCCCTCTAAGGGGACATTGTCAGAGGCATGCCAACATAATCAGCCATCTACAATCTTCTCAGGGAAAATGAACTTTAGATTTCCATCTCATATGGAACCATGTAGAACTATATGCCATATGAGCACTAGAAATTTGTTCCTGATTACAGCCAGTCATCAGAGGTCTATAGAATACCATCTGAACAGTGCAGCTATCACCAATCAGGACAGAAGAAACCAAGTCTTAATTCTCTCTATTCTACTTAATAAACATCTCTGTAGTTTACCTTCAGGGATTATAAACAGTTTTTAAAAATCCCACACTATCAGCTTTCATATAAAGGAACTTTGTTTTATTTTACATGGATACTTTTTCAACATTAACCCATGTAAAACCTTGTGTTCCAATTTTCCCTTCCCTTTCTCCAACCCCTCCCCTAGATGGCAAGTAATCCAATATATGTTAAACATGGTGGAAATATATACTAAATCTAATATATGCATACATAGTTATACATTTATCTTGCTGCACAAGAAAAATCGAACAGGAAAAAAATGAGAAAGAAAATAAAATGCAAGCAAACAACAAAAAGAGTGAAAATGCTATGTTGTGAACTAAACTCAGTTCCTATACTCTTCTCTTTGAGCGTAGATGGCTCTCTTCACAAGATCATTGGAAGTGGTCTGAATCATCTCATTGTTGAAGAGAGTATAATCTTGCTGTTGCTATGTACAATGATTTTCTGGTTCTGCTTATTTAACTTAGCATCTGTTCATGTTAAGTCTCTCTAGGCCTCTCTGAAATCATCCTGCTGGTCATTTCTTACAGAACAATAATATTCTATAACATTAATATAATATAACTTATTCATCCATTCTGTAATTGATGGGTATCCACTCAGTTTCCAGTTTCTTGCCCCAAATAGTTACTCTTGAAGAAATGTGAAGGAAACTCACTTGCAAGATGAGAGAGGATTTTTAAGATAACACTCTTAATCAAAGGATTCTTGAAATTTTTTATTGTAAATTACCTGTAGTTGAAATTGATTAAAAGGATCATTTTAGATCTATCTTCTCTACCTAGCGGACTAAAACAATTCAGTATTATAAGGCCTTCCACTTCTAGGATGTAAGCAGCTGGATGGTGCAATGCATAGAGATACAGTACCTGTAGTCGGGAAAACTCATCTTCATAGGTTTAGACACTAGTTGTGTGATCATAGGCAAATCACTTAACTCTGCCTATTTTTTCTCTTCTGTAAAATGTGCTGGAAAAGGAAATGGCAAACCACTCCATTTTGTTTGCCAACAAAACCCCAGAAGAATTCATGAATAGTTGGACATGACTAAACAGCAACAAACTCCTAGATATTCATGTGGTTTTTTCCATCCCTCAGAGAGCATTGAAAATGATAATGATGATTATGTTTATATAATTCTTTCTAATCTGCAAATGTATTTTTTCACAAAAAACTTTTGAGCTAGATATTATTAAATAGAATTCCTGTTTTACAGAGGAGACAGACTTGGAAAAGTTAAATAATTTCTTGTGACTGTACAGTTAATAAATTTGAACAGGGACCTTTCTTCAGATCTTGTGACTCCAAGTACAGTATTCTTTCTTCTATGATCAAGAAGCCAAAAAAATTGGGCTATTTGTGGAAGTAATATATTAATTGAAAAAATGTATTGATTTTGCTTCAAAGGTCAATTCTGCATGTACATGTTTAACTTATATTAGATTGCTTGCTGTCTAGGGGAGAGGCAGCAAGCATATGGAAGAGGGAGAAAAATACAAAGTTTTGCAAAAGGTGAATTCTGAAAACTGTCTTTGTGTGTATTTGGAAAAATAAATTACTATTTAGTAATTATTGTTATAGTTATAATGTATAATTATGATATAAATATTAAATATTTAAAAAATTGGAGACTCTTATTTGGTCTGAGTCAGAACTAAGGTCAAATTCAGAGTTATGTTGGGGGATAGAATGGCATGGTTAGGGTATTGTTAAGATTAGAGTTGTAGATTAATATTAGACCAGAAAAAACCCAACTCAGATCAATACTGCAAACATTAGGTATTTAAAGGCACTGTGCCTTGTACAATAAGAATTTTGTAGGAATATAAAGACAAAAGAAATAGTTGCTACCCTGCAGAAGCTTAAATTCTACTGAAGAATTAAATATAGAAAAAGGTAAGTAAACACATAAGATAATTGAAAGAGAATATTAACAACCTGGGGGATTAAGAAAGATTTTTGGATAAAGGATGGCACTTGAGTCAAGTCATGAAGGAAGCTCAGGAATCTACCAGGTGAAAATTACAGGAAATACATTTCAGACATGGTAGGGACAACCTATGCAAAAACAAAAAGGTAAAAGATAGTCTACTAAGTTTGGGGAGTAGCAGATGGCCCAGTTTTTAAGGTTACAAGTACTGCCTTACTTGATTAGCATAGCAATGTTATTCCATTGACATACTAGGTAGCTTTACATCTTCTCCCATAACAGCTTTACTACACATCTATGTGACCCTGAAGAAGGCACCTCCTGGCTCTGGAATTCAGTTTCCTTATTTGTAAAATAAAGGGATGAGACAAAATAATCTTTTTTTTAAAATAAAAGCTTTTTATTTACAAAACATGAGTGATTTTTCTACATTTGCAAAACTTTTTTTTTTGTTCCAAGCTTTTCCTCTCCTTCCCCCTATCCCCACCCCTAGATGACAGGTAATCTAATACATGCTAAATATGTTAAATTATATGACAAATCCAGTATATGTATACATAGCTATACAGTTATCTTACTGCACAAGAAACATCAGATCTAGAAAGAGAAGGAAAAAAAACAACCTAAGAAGGAAAACAAAATGCAGGGAAATATTCACAGAAAGTGTCAAAATGCTGTGTTGTGGTTCACACTCAGTTCCCTCAGGCCTCTCTCTGGATGTATATGACTATCTTCATCGCTGAACAATAGGAACTGTTTTGAATCACATCATTGTTGAAGAGAACCATGTCTATCAGAATTGATCATCATATAGTCTTGTTGCTGTGTATAATGTTCTCCTGGTTCTGCTGGTTTCACTCAACATCAGTTCATGCAAGTCTCTCCAGGCTTCTCTGAAATCACCCTGCTGGTCATTTCTTACAGAACAATTATATTCCATAACATTCATATACCATAATTTATTCAGCCATTCTCCAATTGATGGGCATCCTTTCAGTTTCCAGTTTCTTGCCACTACAAAGAGGGCTGCCACAAACATTTTTGAACATGTGGGTCCCTTTCCTTCCTTTAAAATCTCTTTGAGATATAGGCCCAGTAGAAACACTGCTGGGTCAAATGGTATGCACAGTTTGATAACTTTTGAGCAGAGTTCCAGATTGCTCTCCAGAATGGTTGGATCCTTTCACAGGTCCACCAACAATGTATCAGTGTCCCAGTTTTCCCACATCCCCTCCAACATTTGTCATTATCTTTTCCTGTCATCTTAGCCAATCTGACAGGTGTGTAGTGGTATCTCAGAGATGTCTTAATTTGCATTTCTCTGATCAATAGTGATTTGGAGCACCTTTCCATGTGACTAGAAATAGTTTCAATTTCTTTACCTGAAAATTGTTCATATCTTTTGACCATTTATCAATTGGAGAATGGCTTGAATTCTTATATATTTGAGTCAATTCTCTATATATTTTAAAAATGAGGCCTTTATCAGACTCTTTAAATGTAAAAATGTTTTCCCAGTTTATTGCTTCCCTTCTAATCTTGTCTGCATTCATTTTGTTTGTACAAAAATTTTTTAACTTGATATACTCAAACTTATTTATTTTGTGATTAATGATGATCTCTAGTTCTTCTTTGGTCACAAATTCCTTCCCCCTCCATAGGTCTGAGAGGTAAACCATCCTACATTGTTCTAATTTGTTTATAATATCATTCTTTATGTCTAGATCATGAATCCATTTCGACCTTATCTTGGTATATAGTGTTAGGTGTGGGTCAATGCCTAGTTTCTTCCATAGTAGTTTCCAATTTTCCCAGCAGTTTTTGTCAAATAGTGAGTTTTTATCCCCCAAACTGGGGTCTTTGGGTTTATCAAACACTAGATTACTATTTGTTACATTGTTACAAAATACATTGAGTATTTTGTCCTATGAACCTAACCTATTCCACTGATCCACTACTCTGTTTCTTAGCCATTACCAAATGGTTTTGATGACCACTACTTTATAATATAGTTTTATATCTGGTACAGCTAGGCCACCCTCATTTGCTTTTTTCCATTAATTCCCTTGAAATTCTTTTTTTTTATTAAAGCTTTTTATTTGTATAACATATGTATGGTTAGTTCCCCAGCATTGATCTTTACAAAGCTTTCCATTATAAATTTTACCCCCAGTTCCCTCCCCTCCCCTAGATGGCAGGAAGTCCACTACATGTTAATAATGTTGAAGTACTTGACAAGTTGTGCAAGAAAAATCCTATCTACAAGAAAAAAAAAAAGAAAATCAGAGAAAGGCAACACAATGCAAGCAAACATCAATATAGATCATGAAAATGTTACGTTGTAGTCCATATTTCATGTCCCTCTCTCTGGGTGTATATGGTTTTCTTCAGTGAACAATTGGAACTGGTTTGAGACAATTCTTTGTTGCAGAGAGCCATGTCCATCAGAATTGATCATCATGTAATACTGTTGTTGCTGTGTATAATGATCTCCTGGTTCTGCTCGTTTCACTCAGCATCAGTTCATGCAAGTCTCTCCAGGCCTCTCTGAAATCGTCCTGCTGGTCGTTTCTTACAGAACAATAATATTCCGTAACATTCATATACCATAATTTATTCAGCCACTCTCCAATTGATGGGCATCCCTTCAGTTTCCAGTTTCTAGCCACTACAAAAAGGGCTGCCACATTCTTGCACATGTGGGTCCCTTTCACTCCTCTAAGATGTCTTTGGGATATAGGCCCAGCAGAAACACTGCTGGGTCAAAGGGTATGCACAGTTTGATAACTTTTTGAGCATAGCTCCAAATTGCTCTCCAGAATGGTTGGATCCGTTCACAGTTCCACCAACAATGTATTAGTGTCCCAGTTTTCGGACATCCCCTTCTAACATTCATCGTTATCTTTTCCTGTCATTTTAGCCAATCTGACAAGTGTGTAGTGGTACCTCAGAGTTGTCTTAATTTGCATTTCTCTGATCAATAGTGATTTGGAGCACCTTTTCATATGACTAGAGATGGTTTTAATTTCATCATCTGAAAGTTGTCTGTTCATATCCCTTGACCACTTATCTATTGAAGAGTGGCTTGAATTCTTATATATGAGACAATTCTCTATATATTTTAGAAATGAGGCCTTTATCAGAACCATTAAATGTAAAAATGATTTCCCAATTTGATGCTTCCCTCCTAATCTTGTCTGCATTCGTTTTATTTGTACAGAAACTTTTTAACTTAATATAATCAAAATTATCTGGTGTTCAATTAAGAAGTTCCAGATCTTCTTTGGACATAAATTTATTCCATCTCCACAGGTCTGAGAGGTAAACCATATTTCATTCCTCTAATTTGCTTACAAAATCACTCTTTATATCTAGATCTTGAACCCATTTAGATCTTATCTTGGTATGTGGTGTTAGGTATGGGTCAAGCCCTAATTTCTTCCACACTAGTTTCCAATTTTCCCAGCAGTTTTTGCCGAATAGTGAATACTTATCCCAAAAGCTGGGGTCTTTGGGTTTATCAAACACTAAATTGTTAAGATTATTGCCTAGATTGTCCTGATAACCTATCCTATGCCACTGATCGACTGCTCTATTTCTTAGCCAGTACCAAATGGTTTTGATGACCACTACTTTATAATATAGTTTAAGATCTGGTACAGCTAGGCCACCCTCATTTGCTTTTTTTTTCATTAATTCCCTTGAAATTCTTGACCTTTTGTTTTTCCAGATGAATTTTGTTGTTATTTTTTCTAGGTCAGTTAAATAATTTTTTGGGACTTTGATTGGCATAGCACTAAATAAATAGATTAGTTTAGGTAGTATTGCCATCTTTATTATATTCGCTCAACCTATCCAAGAGCACTTGATATTTTTCCAATTGTTTAGATATGACTTTATTTGTGTGGAGAGTATTTTGTAGTTTTGCTCATATAGATCCTGACTTTCCCTTGGCAGATATATTCCCAAATATTTTATACTATCGAAAGTTATTTTAAATGGAATTTCTCTTTGTATCTCTTGCTACTGGATTTTGTTAGTGATGTATAAAAATGCTGATGATTTATGTGGATTTATTCTGTATCCTACAACTTTGCTAAAATTGTGGATTAATTCTGATAGTTTTTTAGTTGATTCTCTAGGATTCTCTACGTATACCATCATAGCATCTGCAAAGAGTGATAATTTGGTTTCCTCACGATCTACTCTAATTCCTTTAATCTCTTTTTGACAAGATAATCTTTAAGGTCTTTTTCCATTCTAAATATAGGATCCTATGAATAATATATATAAAAAAAGAATTCTGTGGGGTAGTTCTTTAGGCTGATATGAGGGAAAGGGGGAGGAACATTTATTGTGGAGGGAATTGAATAAGCAAAGATGCAAAGCTCCTGGAAAAACATATTTTATGATTTAAAAAAAAATAATTTGTGTCCAAGTTCTAGGTTTGCCAGTTTATTATAGAGCAATTTTTGTTCCCTCTAGCGACTCAGAACCAGGTATCTCACATTACACATTTCTTCAGGATTTAGTGTCATTATGGACCATGAAAATGCCAAGATGTTGGAGGTCAAGCACTGAGAAAATTTTTTTGAACACTTTCAGTCTCATGACTTCCATCAGCCCCCACATCCACACTTTCTAACTTCCCAAAATGCTTTAAAGACCCATATCTGTGAAATATGCTCAGGTGTATCCCTGCCTGAAGTCATCTTTACTTAAACTCAGATTTAGTATAATCTGTTGAACTTTAGGTCTATGCAAATACTAATTTGCATGTCAGAAATGTTTTATCACTTTAACAGACTGGCCGATTTTAGCAATTACTACATACACATTTTTTAGTAGATCAACTTAGATACATTCTTGGCACTCTTGGATCCCTTTGTGAGTCCAAAGTTGTCTTCTGTAGTAGAACTCCTTCCTGTCTCCAGTGTTAGAACAACCACCTGGAGTTACTGCGAGGATTCCATTTTAACATACTTATGGTAATGTCAGTATTTAACCTGAGAAATTTTGCTGTGAAGTGATCTTAGAAACAAAAGAAGAACTTGAGAAAGTAATTGGAGAATTTCACAGCAGTACCACTATGACTGTCCTTGTTTGGGGTTAGTATGTTTCTATTCCTTACATAATTGAGTTGTAGCTAAATTTTATTGATGGGACAATTGACTTCAAGAAAAAAGCCTAATGATATCAAGAGTAAGAGCTGTTTATTTTCGGAGTCTTAGTTTCTGCCTTTTTTTTTAACCCCAGATATTTGAGACCCCTTCAATTTCATTCCATATGATGACTTCTCCTTTGGCAATCTTCTTTTCCCATTTGCCCATTACTAGAGAATTGGCCAATAAAGTACCACATGCACAGGAGGCAGTTAATAAATAATTGATGGGTATATACATCAGAATGAAGACAGTTCTGTTATTCTTAATAATTAATAATTCAGTTATTCTAAGAATAAGGATTATTCATAGAAAAATACTGACAAACAAGTTGATCCAAGAAATTTCCATAGAAATAAGTATTGTCTTTATTATTAGTGTATCTTCTTCTCATGACCTGAGTGCCACTGACTTCTTGTCATGTTGCTCATTTTGCCAGATTCCCCACTTAGACAGTTTTCACAGATTGAGGAGAGGAGAAAGAGAGTTAAGTCCCAATCTATCTACGATAGTCTCTGTGAAGGTTGATGATAGTGGGAGCCTAGCCAAGTCTGGGAAAGACTGAATCCCTGTAGTAGGCATAGCAACTGCAGGTATACATAGAATTAGGGGATCTGATAATTGGACATGACCTCACAAATAGTCTATTCTTCATTGGTACCTGAAGAGGAATCCATACATTTCCAAAAAGTGATCAGCAAGAGAGAACCAGTTGCACTAATGGATAGCTCATATTGTTAGGAAGCTTTCTATTATATCAAACCAAAATCTTTTTCTCTTTAACTATATACACCCCCTCCTTCTGCCCTCATTTCATATAGTTCTGTCCGCTGGTACCTAGCAGAGCAAATTGAATTGCTTTCTTATATAATATGATAATTCTTCAGATACTTAGAGAAATCTATCATCTACTCTCCTACCCCAGTCTTTTCTTCTCCTGATTAGTTTTGCCCAATTTCTCCAATCAATCCTTGAATGGCATTTTCTCTATTTTCATCATTTTGGTCATTTTTCGTCTTCAAGGCCTATGTCAACTTGTCCATATCTACCCTAAAAGAGTCCTGAATCAGTTTGACTAAGGTAAAATGTGTCTGGGGGATCCTTTCTTTTGTTTCAAATTCTGTGGCTCTGTTATTAAAATTTGATGGCCATGTCATATACTGTTGATTTATAAAGGGCTTATAGTCCACCAAAGATTTCAGTTCGTTTTAAATTTTTCATCCTTTTTGTGTTCCAATGATGTTTTTCTTTATCTTAAGCATAAAACCTTATTTAGATCTGGTTCTATATTTGTAGAATTAAAACATTCCATCTGTACTTTTTATCCAAGTCAGTAATATTAATATTGAATACCATGATGAAAAGGAAGATCTTTGAGTTACCACTGTAGTTTTTACTCCAAGTTGACATTAGGACTATAACTACTTTTTGGAATCTGGTAATTCAACCAGTTAAAGATAAAAGGTAGCATTGAGAAACTGTCTTAAATGCATTGAGAGAAATTAGATGTTCTATTGAATTTTTTTCAAGAAAATGAGGTTCATCTGGCAAGACCTATTCTTGGTGAAATCATGCCTCTGTTAGAGATCAAATGCTCAAATCAAAGGCGACTTCACATGTCTCTAGTTTTGAGACTAGCTTCTTTAGTGTTTTATAAATTGGAACAAAATTTTGCCCATTTCTGGGCCTGATGCATTTGATCTCTTTGTAATTAAAAAATAAATTCCTGAAAAGCTGCTCTGCAGTCAAATCTATCAGTTCTTTAAATACATAAATTTTAAAAATATTTATTTTTATATTATATTGGAATTTCATTAATGAGTTTTTCCCTTTTTTTGATCATTTTATCCTGTAGAAATTTAGGCCATTGTATCCTATCTGTCCATTTTCTTAAATCTTTGAAATTTGTTGTCTACAAATCTAGAGTGCATATCAGAATATATCCAGCTTTTCTTTTTTTATCTAGCAGATTCTTGAAGATGTAATGTTTAGTGCTTCCTTTTTCAGAATAAGATTCAGGTTTCCTTTATTTTTTTCTTCTACCATTTGAAGAATGAATTTATTCTTAAGACAAGTCAAGAATATTATCAACAACTTCTGCTTTTTGAAGACAGAGGAGGCTTCAGCATGTAAATGGACATTAAAATTTCCCAATATATCTTTATCATATCTTCATGCCAGATTTGTTCTCTATTTCCCAAATCAATCATCAATTCCCCCTTTCCATCTGGGTGGGATATAATATAATCCCACCACACTATCACTTTTGTTTTACCCATGCTGATCCTCACTTAAATGTGCTTAACCAAGATTTCCTTTTTTGCTTTGGGATTTTTCTCACAATGTCACTATGCTCTTAATATGAAGTTCCATTCCAGCTGTTCATTTATTTTGTACATTGAATAAGGTATACTATTAATCATTTTCCAATAATGGGCCCCATCCCAAGTCTCTTCCTTTTGTTAAAATCTTTATTTTGACTTTGTTCATTGCCCATACGCTTTACATTCATATACTTAGACACATGAAAGCTAGTGTTTTATGGATTTCTTTTTCTTGGATCTTCTTCCTGTGACTGTCAGTGGGTCTTTCCTACTGATATTCTTTCTGTGTCAAAACTGCTGCTTTCTTGATGTCTAGTTTGTGATGTATTCACAATTTTCTCCCTTCCTCTTTCTCTTTAAAGTTTCCTTGATTAATCTCTACATCTAAGGGTTCTGATAAAGGTCTCATTTCTAAAATATATAGAGAATTGTCTCATATTTATAAGAAATCAAGCCATTCTCCAATCGATAAATGGTCAAAGGATATGAACAGACAATTTTCAGATGATAAAATTAAAACTATTTCTACTCATATGAAAAGGTGTTCCAAATCACTATTGATCAGAGAAATGCAAATTAAGACAACTCTAGGGTACCACTATACACCTGTCAGATTGACTAAGATGACAGGAAAAGATAATGACGAATGCTGGAGGGGATGTCGGAAGGCTGGGGCATTGATGCATTGTTGGTGGAACTGTGAATGGATCCAACCATTCTGGAGAGCAATTTGGAATTATGCTCAAAAAGTTATCAAACTGTGCATACCCTTTGACCCAGCAGTGTTTCTATTGGGCTTATATCCCAAAGAGATCTTAAAGGAAGGAAAGGGCTCCACATGTGCAAGAATGTTTGTGGCAGCCCTTTTTGTAGCAGCTAGAAACTGGAAACTGAATGGATGCCTATCGATTGGAGAATGACTGGACAAATTATGGTATATGAATGTTGTGGAATATTATTGTTTTGTGAGAAACGACCAGCAGTACGATTTCAGAGAGGCCCGGAGAGACTTGCATGGACTGATGCTGAGCGAAATGAGCAGAACCAGGAAATCATTGTACACGGCAACAACAATACTATATGATGATCAATTCTGATGGACGTGGCTCTCTTCAACAAGGAAATGTTTCAAAGCACTTCCAAGTGTTCAGTGAAGAAAGACATATATACCCAGAGAGAGGGATGTGAAATGTGGACCACAACATATTTTCATACTCTCTATTGGTGTTTGCTTGCATTGTGTTTCCTTTCTCTGATTTTTTTTTTGTAGATACGATTTTTCTTACACAAAAATGATGTGTGGAAATATGAGTACATATATTCGACATGTCAAGTATTTTAACATAATTAACATGTAGTGGATATCCTGCCACCTAGGGGAGGGGTGGGAAATAGGGGGGGAAAATTTGTAACAGAAAGCTTTGTAAGGGTCAATGTTGAAGAATTACCCATACATATGTTTTGCAAATAAAAAGTTTTAATAAAAAAATGAAAAAAAAGTTTCCTTGATTAGATTCACAAGTCTTCAGCCAAATACGTGTTGCTGGTCCTCATTAGGTAATCTGTCTCTAATAGGGATCCATCAATCTCATTCCCAGACACTTTTTTTTAAACCCAGTTCTCAGATCTGCTTGTTCTGAGATAATAAGATAATATTTATAAAGTGCTTAGCAGAGTTTCTGGCACATAGTGAGTATTTTATAAACAGTTGTTCCTTTCCCCCCTTTCTGATCCTCTAACCTCACAAACTGAGTCAATCTTCAAAAGCTTAATCTGAAGCCAAAAGGGACTTTTAAAAATTGCCTAGTTTTTTGTTTTTTTTTTACATATGAAGAGACTAAAACTGGAAACATTTCCTTAATATCACTTATTGAATAGCAGAGTTGGGATGTTATCCCGTAATCTCCTGTGCTGCTTTTTAGTTTTATTCCATTGGAATTGTTTTCCCCATGATAATCAAAGGAGAAGGGAATAGTAGTAAGTAATCTGCTTCAGACAACACACTTCTGCATTTTTTATGTCAGATTAATATATTGCCTTTTCTCCAACCCCCAGTCAGTCCTCATTTATCACAATTCATCTTTTTATCCTTTGACTAGTAGTAATATGACCTACCTCATTGTGGCATCTTCAGTTCCTCATTCCATTAAGCCTGAGAAACAACTTACTTTTCATAGTTCTGGTCTAAATTTGGGGGAAGAATTTCATGCTTATTACATAGCTCCAAAAGTTCAGTGGTCTTAGCTTTCTTCTCTGGATCATACTCTTTTACCCTGCAGCTTGCTAAGATAGTTTTAGTTCTCTCTCTCTCTCTCTCTCTCTCTCTCTCTCTCTCTCTCTCTCTCTCTCTCTCTCTCTCTCT
>JAJPUD010000815.1:368039-386938 GCA_023553655.1 Myrmecobius fasciatus
TCTCTCTCTCTCTCTCTCTCTCTCTCTCTCTCTCTCTCTCTCTCTCTTGCAGTGTGGTATAACTGGAGGAACACTAGGCTCTGAATATGCAGAGATAGGAGTTAAAATCCTGATGCTAGCTTTTACTGTTTGACCATGAGTGAGTCAAATAACCTTTCTGAACCTCTTTTTCTTCATTAATTCAATTGTTTAAAAAAAAAACTTTAACAAGTACTGAACTGGAGATAAAAAGACAAACATAGACAATCTTTGCCCTCAAGAAACTAACTACTGAGGTATGCAATATACAAATATGTAAACACAAGGTTGCTACAGAATAATGATGAAAAGAAATTTCAAGAAGAGAGAGAGCACTAAGAACTGGGAAATTTAGGAAGAGTGACATGTAAGAAATGGAATCTGAACTATGATTTGAAGAAAGTTGAAGAGCTCTGTGAGGGAGGGGAGAGGAGGGAATTCATGCCAGACTGTCTCAGCCACATGGAAGTTGGAAGTAGAATGTAGGGTGTAACGAACACCTAGCAGACTGGTTTGACTGGAGTGGGCTGGGAATGGAGGGGAATAAAATAGGGTTTGTTGCTGTTCATTAATTTTTCAGACATGTCTGATCTTTTGTGACCCCATTTGGAGTATTCTTTGTAAAAATACTGGGATGGTTTTCCAGCTTATTTTACTGATGAGGAAGCTGAGGAGAACAGGGTTCAATGACTTGCCCGGGGTCACACAAGTGGTTAGAGTCTAAGGCCAGATGTGAACTCAGGTTTTCCTAACTCCAGGCTTGGCACTGTGATCTACTGTGCCATCTAGCTGCTCTTAGGGTTAATCATAGCTTAAGTGCTAGTACCTTCCTCCTGTTGATTACCTACAAATGTGCTGGAGTTTATCCTGTGTATACATAATTGTTTACATATTATATAATCCTGTTAGACTATCAGTTATTTGAAAGCAGAGACTGTTTCTTGTATTCTCAGCACTTAGCACAGTGCCTGGCACATGGTAGATCCTTAATAAATGATTTTTGACTGACTGAAAACCCTCATTGAGTTTGAATACCAAATGGGATATTATAGAATAAGTCTTTTGGAAACCCAAGTAGTATAGTATGTCATCTATTTTTGTTATTATCAATACTTTTTCCTTTCTTTTGAGAATTGCTTCATTCTTCCTGCAAACTAACAGCTTAGAGAAACATTCCTCCAGTTTTGTTTTTGTATTTTTTTTATATATTATATTTTGTACACATAAGGGTTACTTGGCACCAGCTGAGATAGATACAGACACTCTCTGTGGGCGATTGGAAAATCCCCCAGTTAGTACATGGACAACGCATTTATCCCTTCTTGCTTACCTTGAATGGAAAACAGTATTGACTGAATTATGCTGAAATAAAATGATTTCTGTGCCATGTGAACAGCTTTTCATTTAGCTTACCAAATGATTTTTTTTTAAAAAAGGTTTGTTGGACTCAGCCAAAATAATCAGTCAAGCCTGATTTTATCTTGCATCTTAATTATGAATAGAAACATTTTTACTTTGTCATTGTTTATAGAAATATACCTGCCCTCATACTTGATAATAATCCATCATTATTAGTAATATTAAATGTCTACTTTTATACACAGCATTGTACAATATTTATTACAAAAGCATGATCTCTGTTAACTAATGTTTGTCAAATTACACACAACACAGATGAAATAAACAAAATATAACTAAAAATGTTCATAAAATTTTTTTTCTCCAAATCACAGAAATAATTAGAGGATGTGTCAGACTCCCAGAATAGAATAAATTACCTTTATTTAAAACCATTCTTGCTCCTGACTTTCCTATTTTTGTTAAAGGTACCACCAGTCTCTTAGTTCACTCATTTATTTACTTTTTTTCCTTTGGACTAATGCATTGAAACTAATGCCTTTTTTCAGTCCTATCATTCTTTCTTTCTTTTTTCTTTTTTTTTATCAGAATTCTTTTTATTAATTTATTTTCTTAATTACAGCTTTTTAGTTCTTAAAACATATGCATGGATAAATTTTCAACATTAACATTTGCAAAACCTTGTGTTCCAATTTCCCCCTTCTCACTACCTCCTCCCCTAGATGGCAAGTAATCCAATATATTTTAAACATGATAAAAATGTGTTAAATCCAATATATGCATATATATCTATATAGCTATCTTCCTGCGCAAGAAAAATCAAATCAAAAAGAAAAAATGAGAAAAAAATGAAATGTAAGCAAACTACACAAAGAGTGAAAATGCTATGTTGTGATCCACACTCAGTTCCTACAGCCTTCTCTCTGGCTCTCTTCATCACAAGATCATTGGAATTGGCCTGGATCATTTCATTATTGAAAAGAGCCATGTCCATCAGAATTGATCATGGTACAGTTTTCTTGTTGCCATATACAGTGATCTCCTGGTTTCATTCATTTCACTTAGCATCAATTCATATAGGTCTCTCTAGGCTTCTCTGAAATCATTCTGCTGATTGTTTCTTAATGAATAATAATATTCCATAACATTCATGTACCATAACTTATTCATTCTCCAACTGATGAACATCCACTCAGTTTCCAGTTTCTTGACACTACAAAAGAGGGCTGCCACAAACATTTTTGCACATGTGGGTTCCTTTCCCTCCTTTATGATTTTATAAGCCCAATAGAAACCCTGCTGGATCAAAGAATATGCACATTTTGATAGCCCTTCGGATATAGTTCCAAATTACTCTCCAGAATGATTGGATCAGTTCACAACTCCACCAACAATGTATTAGTGTTCCAGTTTCCCATATCCCCTTCTAACATTCATCTTTATCTTTTCTTGTCATCTTAGCCAATCTGAGAGGTATGTAGTGGTACCTCAGAGTTGTCTTAATTTACATTTCTCTGATCAATAGTGATTTAGAGCACCTTTTCATATGACTAGAAATGGTTTCGACTTCTTCATCTCAAAATTGTCTGTTCATAACCTTTGACCATTTATCAATTGGAGAATGGCTTGAATTTTTACAAATTTGAGTCAATTCTCTACATATTTTAGAAATGAGGCCTTTATCAGAACTCTTAAATGTAAAAATTTTCCCATTTTATTGCTTCCCTTCTAATCTTGTCTGCATTGGTTTTGTTTGTGCAAAAACCTTTTAACTTAATATAATCAAAATTACCTATTTTGAGTTCAATAATGGACTCCAGTTCTTCTTTGGCCACAAATTGCTTCCTTCTTCACAGATCTGACTATCCTTTGTTCTTCTAAGTTGCTTATAAGTCCTTATCATTCTTGACCTTTATGCAGCTTTCTAATTAAAAGAGAGAATGAAAGAAACATCTTGCTAAAAGCTACCATAGATAATGAAGTAACATCAATACTAAACATATATGCATCAAATAATATAACATCCATATTCTTAAAGGAGTTACAGGAGAAAATAGAGAGAACTATACTACATACTATACTAGTGAGGGACCTCAATTTTCCCCTTTCCGAACTAGCTATTTCAAATTTTCTTCTAATTTTTTTATTTTTTTGATTTTTATTCTTGTTGTCTTGTGGATTCATTAGGTTCCACTTCTCCAATTCTGATTTTTATGAGGTTATTTTCTTTGGTGAGCTTTTGAATCTCCTTTCCCATTTTGTCAATTCTACTTTTTAAGAAACTGTTTCCTTCAGTGAATTTTTGTACCTTTTTTCATTTTATTGTGCTTCCTTTACCAAGTTCTTGACTCTCTTTTCATGACTTACTTGCATCGCTCTCATTTCCTTATCCAATTATTCTTCAACTTCTCCTATTTGATTTTTTAAATATTTTTGAGCTCATTTAGGAGGTTTTTTTAGGCCTAAGATCCAATTCACATTTTTTGAGAATTTGCATGTAGCCATTTTGACATTGTTATCCTCTTTTGAGTTTGTGTTTTAATCTTTCTTGTGGTTTTTTGTTTTTGCTCATTTGTCATTTATTTCCTGGCTTTTAATTTTTATGTTAAAATTAGGTTCTGTTCCTGAGGTGGAGGGGGCACTGTCTCAAATTTCTTGTGCCAAGGGTGTAGGGCCTTGCCACTGGACTAATATGCTAAGATCATAGGGCCTAGCCACTAGCTTTCTGCTATCAAGGTAACGGGGCCTCTCTGCTGGCCTGCTGCATTGGAGGCATAATGACCTAGACCTTTTCTGCCAGCCTTCTTAGTTATCTTAGGCTGACTGCTTCTGCTTCTCCCAAATTTGTTTTGAGGGATTACTTTATAATTGTTTGAAGGTGAATGTAATAGAATTCAGGCAAATACCTGACTTACTCTACCATTTTGGTTCCTGGAAAATTCATGATTCAAAATTAATGATTATAATGTCAAAATTCCCCCCCTAAACCATGCTTACCTATTCTCATAATTTTTTTTATTCCTAGCCTTATGACTTATTGCTTTATGCTCAGGCCTCTTATCTTTTCAATTTGATTTAAAATGATGTTAATAATAGCTAACATTTATATAGTACTTACTATGTGCCAGGCATTGGAATAAGTGATTTACAATTATTATGTCATTTGATCTTCACAACAACCTTGCAAGGTAAGTGCTTTCATTATTATTGTTGTTTTTGCATACAGATGAGGAAACTGAGGCAAACAGAGGTTAAATGACTTGTTCAGATATCTATTAAGTGTCAGAAGCAGAATTTGAACTTAGCTATTGACTCTAGGACCAGCACTCCACTATATCACCTGACTGTCACCATTCTGATAACCTCCTAGCTGGTCTCTGCCTTCTGTGATTCATTCTTTCTAACAGTCAAAATAAACTCCTTAAGTCAAAAGACTGACGGTGCTCAAAAATACAGTGATTCATCATTGTACTTATAAGTTTGCTGAAGGCAAGGAATGTATTATTTTTTATCTTTGTCTATCACCTACCACAATGCCATACACATTACATAAAATAAATACTTATTTAAAAGACATTTCCTGTTCAGGTATAGCCTTGCTATGAAATTTTTTTTGATGATATAATAATTATGGTGTAATGGGAGATTATAATACTTTGTCCTATCTGAGATAGAACAAAATATTTGCTGTCACTTCTTTCTTCCTAAATAATAGATTAAAAATAGCTTCTTTTGTAAGTGTGTTCTTGGGGGTTGTTTTTTTTTTCTCTTAACTTTCTACAATTCATTCATATGGGACAAATTAAATGAAGATACATTACTAAATCTGTTGCTGAAACTCTAGGGGGCCATATCTCTTGTTATCTTTCCCATTCAACACTCTATAGCTTTATAGGCTGAATAGTCCAGTAAATTGCTTTATTAAAGATTTTTGGAGTGCTAGGAATGTAAACCAGGGTAGAAAGGGGCAAAAATATAATTGCATTTTGAGGTTGTTGCTACCCTGATGACTCTTAAAAGCTGAAATGAAAAAAGAGCTGATTATTGATTGGTAAAAACTTCTAAAGATCCAGCCAAGTACTTTACTTAAGTACATGTATAATAGATTCTGTGGTAATGTACAATACTTCATTCTGAGGAAAGGTTGCAGACTTGAAGATTTGCTGCTTGCAATTGACTAAGAGTTATTTTCCTTTTGCAGGCAAGGATATGATATCATTTGTATTAACAATATTAAGAAAATATGTCCTTTTATCCTTGTTTAAGAAGTTACTTCTTTAGCAAATATTGACTTATAAAATCGATATTTGCAAGAATTATTCTAAGTGTTCAAGTTCAAAAATGTGTGGAACTAGGAATATTTGAAGTAAAGGAACCAAATAAATGGAAATTTGTGAAACTGTGATATAGAGCAGTGGTGTCAAACTCAGAAAGGGGAAGCATTAGGTCATACATAAAGATACCTTCAGCCTGCATATTGACTTAGTAAACCTCATATTAATCTTATCTATAATTGATTGTACTTATTTATTTTGTTAATTTGTAAATATTTTGTTTATATTTTTATTGTTAAATATTTATATTTGTGTTGTTAAATTACATTTTAAACTGGTTAATATTATGGGCCTACTACTTGTTTCTTACCTCTGAGTAAGGGACATCAGTCCTCTTGCTAACAATTCATTGTGATGACTGAAGGAAAGATTGAGACTGATGATTTTGATCAGCCCTGCCTCAGTTAAATCCAATTTACTCTCAAGACAAGATATTATCCTACTGATAGAGTAGAGTTTTAGAGAACTACAAATAATAAAATCTTAGCAGTATCAATTTCTCTCCTTCCCCCAGATCATAGAAAAGAGATTCCTATTCTTCAGTAAGCAGATCTTCTATCTTTGATCCTATTGCCTTTGTTCTCCAGGATTTTGATGCTCAAAATCTTTTGTGTGTCTCCCTGTTACCTACAAATAAACTTCAGGTTCCTCTGATGGTGGTGAAGGCTTTTCTCAACCTAGCACTACTCCACATTTATAGCATTATCTCATGTTATTTTCTTCCTCAGATTTTCTATTCCCACCAAATTGGACATATTTATGCCCCCTAAAGTGTGCTCTCACTTTCCTGTGTCTTTGTGTAGGTAGTTCCCTATGCCTAGAATGCCTTCCCTTCCTCTCAAATTTTTCACTATTCTTTAAAGTATAAATCAGTACCAGCTCCCCTAGGAGACTTTCCCCCTCAGTCCTCATAGAAATAGCACTTTGTTTCACAACTCTAATACATTTATCTTGAATAAATGCTAGCTTCCTGGGTGGGTGCCAATTTCCTCACTAACTTTTGATCTGCTTAAAGAAAGTGATTTTGTCTTTTCTAAAAATGCATGTTTCACCTGCCCCAGTGCTCTGTTTATGGTAGTCAACTTAATATGTTGACTTTGTTCATGTGGATCTCTGGGAAACAGGTAAGAAGATTAGAAAGGGTGAAACTTTGTGGAAACAACCAAAACCATATGAAATATCCTCTATTTCTAAGGGTAGCACCTTCCCAAGAGCAAGTGTATTAGACTGTTATAGGGAAATTATGGAAGCCATAATATTTTATGCATACCTTATACCATATTTTTAATTAAAAAACTATAGATATGTAATATATACTATCACTTAACTATCTCATATGCACATGTACATACATGCATACACACATATTTATATATATATATATGTCTCTCTATATAGATAATATATATATACTCTCTCATTTATGACCAATGTTAATCCAAGTGTGCAAATTAGATAATCTGAAGAGCTGTGTCAAACTGAATTTGGTACTTGAATTGCTTATTAATGAATCTTGTTGTTTGTCCTTCCTTCTCCAAGAGGACAAGGCATCAGGGAGGTGATATCATGACATGCAAGTGAATTGGATTTAAATTAGAGAGGGGTGGGCAAGGTCACCTGCCTCACTCCCTTCCCCTCCCCCATCTGGGTCCAGTGGCCAGATATAGATCAGGATGAAATGAGGGACCTTGGCCTTTTTAAGCTAAGGTCTTCAATAGGCCTCAGTTTGACTGGGGCCACACCCATTCAGTGATTAAAGCTAGGTAACAATTGAGAAAAAAATCTCTCATCTAGTCCAAAAAATCTAAATAAATAAGTAAATGATAAACCTTAGAATGATTAGGGCCAGTTAAGTACAATGAGAGGTGGTATGATATGATGATTATAGGGCAGAGTTGGGAGTCAAGATCAAGGTTTAAGTCTTGCCTTTGACCAATATTTTTAAACTACAGATTTTGCAAAAATTTTACTCATATACATAAAAAATGGTTTATCAAAGCATTTTATTTCTTCATATGAAAATCATTTCCCTAATACTACATGACTTACTTTACAAAGTTAAGAAGAAAGGAAAAGCTTAACAAAACAAAGAGGAAGTATGAAATAATGTTTATTTTTGGCATATAGAATCAACTGATCACTTTAGCAGAGTTGCAGGATACAAAATAAATCCACACAAATCATTAGCATTTCTATATATTACCAACAAAGACCAGCAGCAAGAGGTACAAAGAGAAATTCTATTTAAAATAATTGTAACTAATATAAAATATTTAGGAGTCCACCTTTGAAGACAAAGCCAAGAACTATATGGACACAGTGACAAAATACTTTCCACACAAATAAAGTTAGATCCAAACACCTGGAAGAATACCAAGTGCTGATGGGTAGGCCAAGCTAATGTTATCAAAATAACAATCCTACTTGAATTAATCTACTTATTCAGTGCCATACCAATCAAACTGTTAAGAAATTTACTTTACACAGCTAGAAAAAATAATAACAAAATTCATCTGGAAGAATAAAAGGTCAAAAATTTCAAGGGAATTAATGAAAAAAATGCAAATGGAGCTGTCCTAGCTTTACCAGACCTAAAACTATATTATAAAACAGCGGTCATCAAAACCATTTGTTATTGGCTAAGAAACAGAGTAGTTGATCAGTGGAATAGGTTAGGCTCACTAGACACAATCAATAGTAATTGACTATTGCAATCCAGTGTTTGAGAAGTCCAAAGAACTCACTATTTGACAAAAATTGCTGGAAAAATTGGAAAATAATATGGCAGAAACTAACATTGACCAACACCTAACAAGCTATACCAAGATAAGGCCAAAATGGGTTCATGATTTAGACAAAAAGGGTGATACTATAAGCAAATTAGGAGAACAAGGGATAGTCTACCTCTGAGATTTGTGGAGAAGGAAATAAATTATGGCCAAAGAAGAATTAGGGAATGTCATAAAATGCAAAATGGATAATTTTGATTATATTAAATTAAAAAGGGTTGGAGCAGCTAGGTGGTGCAGTGGATAGAGTACTGGCCCTGGAGTTAGGAGGGCCTGAATTCAAATCTGGTCTCAGACACTTAACACTTCCTAGCTGTGTGACCCTGGGCAAGTCACTTAACCCCGATTGCCTCAGCCAAAAAAAAAAAAATTAAAAAGGTTTTGTACAAACAAAATCAATGCAGCCAAGATTAAAAGGGAAGCAGAAAACTGAGAAAAAAATTTTACATCTGATAAAGGCCTCATTTCTAAAATATAGAGAGAATTGACACAAATTTATAAGACTGTAAACCATTCTCCAATTGATAAATGATCAAAGGATACGAACAAAAAAATTTCAGATGAAGAAATTAAAACCATTTTTAGTCATATGAAAAAATGCTCTAAATCCCTATTGATTAGGGAAATGCAAATTGGCCAATATGAGAGAAAAAGATAATGATAAATGTTGGAGGGAATGTGGAAAAACTGTGACACTAATACATTGTTGGTGGAATTGTGAACTGATCCAACCAATTTCAAGAACATTTGGAAGTAGGCCCAAAGAGCTTTCAAACTGTGCATACCCTTTGATCCAGCAGTGTCTTTATTGTGTCTGTATCCCAAAGAGCTCATAAAAGAAGGGAAAATCACCCACATGTACAAAAAATATTAGAGCAGCCTTTTTTTCTTGTGATAGGGAACTGGAAACTGGGTGGATGTCCATCAGCTAGAGAATGGCTAAATAAGTTATGGTATATGAATGTTATGGAATATTACTGCTCTATAAGGAACAATCAGTGAGATGATTTCAGAGAGACATGGAGAAACTTATATGAACTGATGTTAACTGAAGTGAGCAGAACCAGGAGATCATTATACACGGCAACAAGATTATACAACGATCAATTCAATTCTGATGGACGTGGCTCTTTTCAACAGTGAGATGATTGATGCCAATTCTAATGATCTTGTGATGATGAGAGCCATCGATATCCAGAGAGAGGATTGTGGGAACCGAGTGTGGATCACAACACAGGATTTTCACTTTTTGTTGTTGTTTGCTTGCATTTTGTTTTCTTTCTCATTTTTTTTCCCTTTTTGATCTGATTTTTTTGTGCAGTGTGATAAATGTGGAAATATGTAAGAATTGCACATCTTTAATATATATTGGATTGCTTGCTGTGTAGGGGAAGAGCATGGAGAGGGAGAAAAACTTGAAATACAGAGTTTTGAAAGGTAAATGTTGAAAAATATCTTTGCATGTATTTTGAAATTTAAAGGCTATTAAAAATAAATAAAGAAGTAACTGATCTTAGTACAATGTCCTGCTATAAACAGATTTTAGCAAGAAGTAGTACTTAAATGACCAGATTAGCATCTAGTTAGCAAGAATAAGAGGTTAACAGCAGGATGATTTCAGAGAGGCCTGGAGAGATTTACATGAACTGATACTAAGTGAAATCAGCAGAACCAGGAGATCAATATACATGGCAACAACAATACTATATGACGATTAATTCTGATGGACATGTCTCTCTTCAACAATGAAATATTTCAAACCAGTTCCAATCTTTCAGTAAAGAAGGCCATATATACCCAGAGAGAGGGATATGAGATATGGACTACAACATATCATTTTCATGCTCTCTATCAATGTTTGCTTGCATTGGGTTTCCTTTTTCAGATATTTTTTGTTCATGTAGCTATGATTGTTCTTGCACAGCGAGATAAGTATGGAAATATGTATACATCTATTTGACTTGTCAAGTATTTTAATATAATTAACATGTAGTAGACTTCCTGCCATCTAGGGGAGGGGATGGGGACTAGGGGGGAAAATTTGTAATGGAAAGCTTTGTAAGGGTCAATGTTGAAGAACTACCCATACATATGTTATGCAAATAAAAAACTTTAATTTTTAAAAAAAAAGAGTGATGGGAAGATCTCACCATCTTGGATATATCCCAGTTCTCTTTGGACTTAGTGCCAGATCTCTTCATGGTGATGATGGAGGCACCTTTAGGGAGCGGATGTTATTTTATTTTAAGTGTCACAATATTGATAATAAATATATAGCTGAAAAAAAAAGAATAAGAGGTTAAACTATTTGATGCCCCTTTTTGAAAAAGAACTCTAAATCACTTAACGTTCATTACTAAATCCCATTTTTTATTAACCACAAAAAGAGTGAATTTCATGTGTTTAATGTATAGTTTGGTTCTTTAAGGTCACAAATTAAACTTCCAGAAAACAAAGTTGAAAAAAAATACAAGAAAAGGCCCAAAATTGTAAAAGGAAGTTTTAAAAAAATTTCTTACAGCCAACTTGATTTACATATCACTTCAAAAGTTTGTTTTTTTTTAAATAGGAAATGAAAATGTCAAATATTTTCCTTTTTTCTTTTTTGCTTACTCCAGGGTTATGAATGAAACAGAATCACAAAATCAAAAACTTCTTCAATATTTAGATAAAATTTCCTTTTGTAAATATCAAATCTTTTACATGTAAATCTTTTATATTAGCAGAATCATTATCTGATGTGTGTGTTTACATATATAAATTATATATAGGCATATATTAACACATGTGTATATATATGTATATTATATGTATACTATAAAAGCACAATAATAATTATTTGAAACTCAGAGATGATGTGTTAGTTGAAGTAGAAACAAGCTTTTTACTTGTTATTATTACTGGTGTTGATCTTTCTTCATGATGTCCTGAAATGACAAGACAAAATAAGAATTAATTTGTTTATTCATTAACTTGGAAAAGGCAAAACTTCAACTTTATGGACCTCAAATGGCAACATTTTCTGTTTTTTGATTTCTGAAGACATTTTCTAGCAAAAAATTTATCCATTGTTACTGATCTGTTCTCAGCAACCTAGGTCACTATTTTACTTCTCTTGTTCATTTTTTAAAAATTGCTTTCACACAATGTCTAAATCTATATGATTAGATTAAAAGGGTTTAATAATGCAAAAAACTCTTGGGCCAAATGGTTGATCACAAAAATTCAGCACACCATTTAGAAACATTTTTGAAATGGAATTATTTAGGAAAGGAAAATTAAAAATAGAAAATACCATAGAAAAAACTTTTCTAAGAAACAAAATGACATGCTTTAAATTTCTTTAGATTTTATTGTCTGTTGTACCAACAAAAAAAAATTGTTCCTTTTCAGAAGGACTTAAATAAATTTTCAGTAGCCCTAAAATTGAAAGCTTCATGACCATGCTTTGGTCACAGCTGACTTGAAATCAGGAAAACCTGGATTTAAATATTGCTTCAGACATTTACTAGCTGTGTGACCTTAAAGACACTGAGCCTCTGTTTCCTTATCTCTAAAACTAGTGATGATAATAATAGCACTTCACAGGATTTGGGGAGAACCAAGAGGTAATGTATGTAAAACACTTAGCAAACCTTAAAAGTTAAAAGCTGTTACTTTAATATGGTGATTTTTGGGGGGGCATCAGTTAAACCTTACAGTCCCACCTCCTCTGGAGGTTGTGGATAACCCCAGCAGCCAAACCCCATTTGTTCATTGATCCTGATTAGTCATTTCTGCTTTGGCCAGAAACTCTGAGGGTCTTCTCACAGATTCATCCATTCATTCATTTAGATTATTTTGGATTAGGTGAAAGAGGAGATTCTTTGCTTAGTTGCTACCTAGCCTTAATCACTGAATGGATTCGACCTCAATCAAACTAAGACCTGTTGAAGACTTTATCTTCAAAAAGCCAAGGTTTCCTACTTTATTCAGGGCCATCTCCAGTCTTCCTGATCTACATCTGGCCACTGGACCCAGATGGCTCTGGAGGGGAAAGTGAGGCAGGTGACCTTGCACAGCCCTCCCTCACTTAAATCCAGTTCACTTGCATGTCACAGCATCCCCTTCCTGATGTCATGGTCCTCTTTGATAACGAAGGACAAACAGTAACATAATCAGAAAAACAAGTTTTGTCAAACCGTTGGAGTTAAAATTCCCCTAATCATTCCTATAAAAAATCATGGCACATGAATCCCTTTTGGGATTAGCCCGCCATGGCATTCTGCCTTGTGGTATTTTCTTCCCATCCTCTCCCCCATGCCTCATGGTGTCTTTCCTCTCATCCTCTCACCATGCCTCATGTTGTTTTACTCCTTATACCTAGCAACTCTTTGAGGGGGCTTAACTCTTCTATAAATTTAGTCTGCTAGTCAATGCAGAACTCCCACATCATGGTATATTCCCTTTCTCCTGGTTAATTGTGAATTGGACTTTTTCTTTGGTTAAAACCATTTCCTATCTAACTGTATCCTTTTCCAAATCTACTTTATATTTACCATTCCTGGTGCCTATTGTATCTCTTCATTTTGTCTTTAACCTCTTTTCATAAATAAATGTCCCTTTTGGCAAAGAGAATGGCCATTGTGCATTTTTCACATGACTGAATGCCATCATTTGTTGCTGAACCTCAAACACATCACCCTCACACTAACTGGGCAGATCTTTGCCTTCCTCAATTTCTTCAACGGTAAAATAATAACAATAATAATAGCATCTACCTTCCAAGGTGGTTGTGAGGACTTAATATTTGTCACGTGCTTTAACATAGTGCCTACTGCATAGTAAACACTTAGTAAATGTTTATTCTCTTCTTCCCTTCCCAGAATAGAAATTTTATGTTAAATATCAGTACAATTAGACTTAATAACTACTTAAATTAATTTTAGTGCATAAAGGATCATATTAACACTTTTATAGTTTCTAAATTCCTATTAGGATTCTTTGTTCATTTTTCAATCACATTTTCTTTCTTTTTTTTTATTACAAAATGATGAATTAAAAAGTTGATTTGAGGTTATGTTTTATATTGTTTGTTCCAAGCCTTAAATTGCCTTCTTAAATCTGTGACCATGGCATGTTATTTAAACTTCTTAGTTCTCCAGGTAACTCTTTAATAGTATTTGCTATAGATGCATTTCTGATCTCTTTTAATGTGGTGGTAGAAGGAATTTCTATACTGAGAATTCCCCATACTAATTTTTAACTGGCTTTATTTTAAATATATACTGAACAGAATAGAAAATTATATAATGGCCTAAATTTCTTGTTGAGGTTTCCTCTTTTCACATATTTCGGAGACATTTTAGGAGCTAATAAAACAAAAAAGTCTGGACTATGACTTTATAGAAAGACTTTTCAGTCTATGTAATGCACTATTTCTTTACTGACATCAAGGATTTAATATCATAAATATATTAATTACAATCTTCCTCTCTCCCTCCAAAAAACCTTCAAAATACAAGAAGTGGTGAACAAAAAGAAATCAACTTTTTTCAACTAAGAAAAAAATTTGAAACACAATATGGGGGGAAAAACTTTCTTGCATACTGAGAACTTTAAAATAGGGTCTGAGCTGGGGAGTAGTTAACTAGCAGTAGAAAATGATGGGACTGTGTTTCTAGAGGTTTCCTGTCTTTGCTTTACAGTAGTATTTCTTCACAAATTTTCCAGGAAGTGTTCATTTGCAAACGTATAGAAGAGCCATGCTGAGCCTTTTAACTGCTCCTATTGTCTCCTTTTCAGTAATTTTTAAAGATGTAAATAGTACTAGCTTAGCCTTGCTTTTCTGACTTTTTGGCAAGTTTTAAAGCTTTTTGTCTTTGGAAAGAGAATGTGATCATTGTCTTTGTTTTGGACAATTTTTCTTTCTTCCCTTTAGGTATCAGACAGAACTGAGAGTTTCAATTAAACTCTGAGATGGACTACAAAGTATAAATAGATTCAAGAAGGGTCTAGAGAAATTTCTATGTAATAAATTATTGAAAGAATCTATATATTAATATGTTATGATAAAGGCCTAATTTTGAAAACTGATATAATGGAAGAAAATAATATTTTTTCATAGTATATTTCTTGGTAGCACTTTTAAAATACTAGTTAGATTATGAGTGTGACTTTTTAAGAAATCATTTTACATTTGATTTTATACTAAAACATTACTAATCATGAATAATTGGGGGAGGGAGAGAAGTTTAGTCAAGTATAGCATATAATATAGTCATTACATTCTACTTACCAAACAAAATACTTTAGATCAGCAATTTAATTTCAGTTAAAATCAGCAGCCTTGTTTTTTTTACTAAAACTTTTTATTTTCAAAATATAGGCATAGATAATTTTCAACATTTGCCCTTTCAAAATCTTGTGTTCCAATTTTTTTTCTCCCTCCCCTCCTATCTTGCCCCCTAGATGGCAAGTAATCCAGTTTATGTTAAACATGTGCAGTTCTTCTGTACTTATTTCCACAATTATGCTGCATGGGGAAAAAATCACATCAAAAATGAAAAAAAAAATGAGAGGAAACAAAATGCAAGCAAACAACAACAAAAATGAAAATATTATGTTGTGATCCACACTCAGTCCCCACAGTCCTTTCTCTGGTTGCAGATGGCTCTCTTCACCACAATACCATTGGAACTGGCCTGATTCACCTTGCTATTGCAAAGAGCCACATTCATCAGAATTAATCATCATATATGGGAAGGCTGGGACACTGATGCATTGTTGGTGGAGCTGTGAACGGATACAGCCATTTTGGAGAGCAGTTTGGAACTATGCTCAAAAAGTTATCAAACTGTGCATACCCTTTGACCCAGCAGCATTTCTATTGGGCTTATATCCCAAAGAAATCATAAAGGAAGGAAAGGGCCCCACATGTGCAAGAATGTTTGTGGCAGCCCTTTTTGTAGTGGCTAGAAACTGGAAATTGAATAGATGCCCTTCAATTGGAGAATGGCTGAACAAATTATGGTATATGAATATTATGGAATATTATTGTTCTGTAAGAAATGACCAGCAGGACGATTTCAGAGAGGCCTGGAGAGGCTTGCATGAACTGATGCTGAGTGAAATGAGCAGAACCGGGAGATCATTATATACAGCAACAACAGTACTATATGAGGATCAATTCTGATGGACATGGCTCTCTTCAACAATGAAATGTTTCAAACCACTTCCAATTGTTCACTGAAGGAAGCCATATACACCCAGAGAGAGGGATGTGAAATGCGAACCATAACATAACATTCTCATACTTTTGATTGATGTTTGCTTACATTGTGTTTCCTTTATCTGATATGTCTTCTGTTTAGATATGATTTTTCTTGCACAACAATAAGTTTGGAAATATGTATACATATATTCGATTTGCCAAATATTTTAACATAATTAACATGTAGTGGATATCCTGCCATCTAGGGGAGGGGTGGGAAGTTGGGGGGAAAAATCTGTAACAGAAAGCCATGTAAGGGTTAATGTTGAAAAATTACCCATACATATGTTTTGCAAATAAAATAAAATTAAAAAAAAGAATTAATCATCATATAATCTTGCTGTTGTGTACAATGTTCTCCTGGTTCTACTCACTTCACTTAGCATGAAAACATGAGAGTTTCTCTAAGACTTTCTGAAATCATCCAATCAGCAGACATTTCTTAAGCACAAGGCTCCTTTAGGAGAATTTTTGTGTGGATGTAAGTAAAAATTGTATGGGATAAACTAGTCTGGTTGGATTGATGTATCATTGATCAAATACCCACATCAATAAGATTTTAGCTTCATTGGCATATTGGGGTACAAGAAGAGCATTATATAGCCACTAAACAAAACCTAACTGCCTTGGCCCAGTGAGATGGATTAGTGTGTTACTCTTTTCTTTATTTTAGTGAATCCAGCAGTTTAATATTTGTGACACCAAGGACAGGACACAATTTGTAAGTACCTTCCCCTAAAAACTCAAGAGTTTTAGCTGCTTCAAGCTACCCAATTGAAGAGGTGATTATAATAATTTCGTCTCATACGTCACTTAGGAGTGACTTGGCAAAGTTGGGTATACCAAATCCAAGAACATTCAAAAAATATTTCTATTTACCCTAGCAGAGTAACTCTCCTGGGAATCATCACTAATCTTTTTTTTCTTCCTGCAGAAGTCTGAAGATCATTGGTTCCCTTTTCCCCTCAAACATTTCAGTGACCTCCCTGGTTGCATCCTTTGCCTCTGTACTTGAACCTTGGTTTTATTTTAAAAGGCTCTGAGATTCCCCTTAACTGAATTAAGATGAGTCATAATAAAAGATTGGTTCCTCTTTTTTTTTTTAAGTATAGTCTTCTCTTTTGGAAAGCTGCATCCAAGTCTCATAAATGACTGGAGACAATCTGGTTACTTTTAAGGCTGGAACTTAATACAGAAGCCATCAAGTCTGACCTCTTTATTATACAGATGAGGAAATTCACACCCTGAGAGATTAAATGGTTTGCCCAAAACTACATTGGTAATAGGTTCCCTAAGCACTAGGTATGCAGATAGAAAAGCTAGAGCAAAGAGGACCTTTTCAGATCATGAACCCTTTTGATGGTCTCATGTTTATATAATAAATAAAATAAAATGCCAATTCTACTTAAATTTGTTTACTTATTCATACCAAACTATCAAAAATATTTTATAAAGCTAGAAAAAATAATAATAAAATTCATCTGGAAGAACAAAAGATCAAGGGAATTAATGGGGAGAAATGTGAAGGTAAGTGGACTAACTGAAATCAATAGGGTTCCTTGGCAAGTCCATTGGCAGTACCTTTAAGGTGAGACTAAAACTATCTCTTTGTAATTTCACTTTATAGTTCTACTTCTATCCTTAGAAACAAAAAAAAATTATTTTCTGTATGACAATCTTGGTATATTTGAAAATGTTTTTTGTGAAGAAAATTTTTTTAAGTTTGTTATGTTTAAGCAGTAGTAAACAATTACAATAACAATAATGTTCTGTCTTCTTTCCAAATTAGGCATTTAGATCAGAGATACTTAATCCTGGGTCCATGACTTTTAAAAAAATAATACTGATGACTGTATTTTCTTATGATTAGTTTCCTTTAGTCTTCATTAGGTAGCTAAAAGGAACTATGATGGGGGGGAGTGGAGGGGTAGAGGCAGAATGGGAGTGGGGGGGTGGGGTTAATAACCCTGATCCAAATCTTTCAACTGTTCTTCCTGTGATATGTGTTGATGCTGTTCTTCTGTTTCCATATCTATGGTAGGACATAGTATTATGGTCAAGGGCTACAAGATGAATGAAGTATGGAGCCATTCCAAATTATTTTCATTTTAATTAGCCCTTTTCTGGGGCTATATATAGATTTTCCATGATCAAAGCCACAAATATTTGGTAGTATCATTTTTACCCTTTGTTATTTTCATTTATAGGAGAATACATTGTATCATTTATGAACCTTCATAGTGTTTAGGAGATGTGTGTGTGTGTGTGTTTGTGTAGTATATAAAATATGTAAGTATATAAATAGATATACTTACATGTAAACATGTAAGTATATAAAAAGCTGGGATTTTCTTTAGCAATTTAATTATCTTCAAAAATACTGTTTACCATATTTTTATGATTCCCCTCCTCTACTTGAAAAGTTCTAGATACCTCAAAGAACAAATAATTCTCAAAGAAAATAACATGTAGAGGTAAATAATGCAAAGTAAGAAAATGTGAGGAAAAGGTAGAGTTTTTAAATTACGGGTAAATTTTATGGATGCAAAGTAAATGGTTGTGAATTTGGTGAGACTGAATTAGATTCAGTCATTTATGCCCTTGAGACAATTTGGAATTAATTGTCAGTTAATTGATATTAATTAGAATTAATATCAAAGAAAAGTACAAAAATGGTGATGGGGAAAAAATCATTTACCTCAGCAAGTTTTCTTGACAGAATCCATAGATTTTTAAATTTTTTTTTTTAAATTTTTATTTTATTTGCATAACATATGTGTGGGTAATTCTTCAACAATAACCCTTACATAGCTTTCCGTTACAAATTTTCCCCCCAACTCCCCACCCCTCCCCTAGATGGCAGGATATCCACTACATGTTAATTATGTTAAAATATTGGCAAATCGAATATATGTATACATATTTCCAAACTTATCATTGGTGTGCAAGAAAAATCTTATCTACACAAACGATATATCAGATAAAGGAAACACAATGTAAGCAAACATCAATCAAGGAGTATGAGAATGTTATGTTGTGGTCCACATTTCGCATCCCTCTCTCTGGGTGTATATGGCTTTCTTCAGTGAACAATTGGAGGTGGTTTGAAACATATCATTGTTGAAGAGAGCCATGTCCATCAGAATT